>OY292532.1:0-208036 GCA_958496365.1 Subacronicta megacephala | reverse complement strand
AACATCGCAACAAGCAACAGCACCAAACTTTACAGCGATTTTGTATCTGGTTAAAGGAGATGATTGAGTTAGCTTTGTTGTAATCTACTTAGAATAGAGTGCAATACCTGTCATTATTAATGATCCATCCCACAAATCATTTCAACCAAGGAACTTTAAGAAACTCCTTACAAGCATATTTAATACTATCCAAAGTCTTTTAATGCAATCTACAAAAGATAACTTGAACATTTCAACTACTACTACTAGGTAATTCTATGAAATTCTTTCTTTTTACAGGGGCTTGGGCAAACAAGGCTATCAATGCCAAGGTAAGTGCATTATACTAACTAAAATTTCCTCATATAGGTCGACGAGACGAGACCGTTGTATGGTGAAGTATATTGACTGGTGAACACTTTCTGACCTTTATGCTTTTAATACTAAGGTTCAAAATTGGTCAGCAACTCGGAGGATTTGTTCCTACCTTATTAATCTCTATGAATTAGTACCACTCATAATAATGGTAATTTTGCGACAGTTTGTACGTGCGTGGTACACAAGCGCTGCCACTCGTCCGTCGTCACCAAGTGCCCCGGCATGAAGGAAGAGGTAAGAGTAAGTAACCAATCAAACAACATATTATTATGCTAGTTATAGAAATACAATGTTTACGGCAAGTATGTCTACACGAGTGGATGATATTTATGGTCGAGCGAGTTCTACGACGATGTCAAGTGTGAAGAAGCTGGTGAGGTCAAGCGAAAAGATTGATTAAAAAGATTTCATAAGGTATCTATTGCATATGTTCTATACCCTTATTATATCTAGGCATATGTGTCCGAACGATCACAAATGGTTTGTTAAGCAAAAGCTTGAAGACATTCACAAGTCAATAAATATTTTAGTGCTTATATGATCATGTCATTAGTGGTACAGTGTGTTCAAAATAACTTGGCTAGTCTGACAAGTGTGAAGTCGTTCCGAATTGGCATACTTGTAAAATCAATTTATTAAGTGTTTTATACATAAATAAAATAACGATCAGTAGATCAGAAGTAGTATCAGAAGATAATCACGAATGCAAAACATTTACAACCCCAGTTGTCTTTATAAGGAGTCTTTATATTGAATTTAGCCACTGCAAACCCACTTGCAGACAACTTCAGACTAGCCAAGTTATTTCAACAAACTGTGCCAGTGATGACAGAGACGTGGTCGCTCCCTATGAATATCATAAGAAAGCTCAAGGTCACTCGGCGAGCTATGGAGAGAGATTATGCTTGGGATTTCTCTACGCGACCAAATCAGAAAAGAAGAGATCCATAGAAGAACCAAAGTTGTTGACATAGCTCAAAACATTAGCAAGCTTAAGTGGCAGTGGGCGGGGCACATAGCTCATAAAACTGATGGTCGCTGGGGCAAAAAGGTTCTCAAATGAGTGCGACTATGCACCGGAAAACTAAATGTGGGCGCGACCTCCGACAAGACAGACAGACGACCTGGTAAAGGTCGCTGGCGGTCGTTTGATGCAGGCGGCATACAACCGGTCGTTGTGGAAGTCTATGGAGGAGGCCTTCGTTCAACAGTGGATTAGATTTTGGCTGAAATGATGATGATGATGATCTTGATAATTCTTACTTCATGTCTTCAGTTTCTAGAGGAGCGGAGTTGGGACGCATTATTTATCGTTGCTAATTGATGTACGGTCGCCAGCACATCCAAAACTGACAAATTTCTCCGAATGTTTTTTTTTTATGTGCTGGTGACCGTACTTATCTTTATGTTAAACAAGTGTTAACGATGTTGTTGTGGTTGTCGTGCAGCAACAGAGCGCGGTGGGCGTGTCGGGCGGGCAGCGGTTCAACGTGAACGTACCGCACCGGTTCGTGGTGCACTCCTACAAGCGGTTCACCTTCTGCGACCACTGCGGCTCGCTGCTCTACGGACTCATCAAGCAGGGCCTGCAGTGTGAAGGTACTTAGCTTGCCTATTGTATTGTGCACTCCTACAAGCGGTTCACCTTCTGCGACCACTGCGGCTCGCTGCTCTACGGACTCATCAAGCAGGGCCTGCAGTGTGAAGGTACTTAGCTTGCCTATTGTATTGTGCACTCCTACAAGCGGTTCACCTTCTGCGACCACTGCGGCTCGCTGCTCTACGGACTCATCAAGCAGGGCCTGCAGTGTGAAGGTACTTAGCTTGCCTATTGTATTGTGCACTCCTACAAGCGGTTCACCTTCTGCGACCACTGCGGCTCGCTGCTCTACGGACTCATCAAGCAGGGCCTGCAGTGTGAAGGTACTTAGCTTGCCTATTGTATTGTGCACTCCTACAAGCGGTTCACCTTCTGCGACCACTGCGGCTCGCTGCTCTACGGACTCATCAAGCAGGGCCTGCAGTGTGAAGGTACTTAGCTTGCCTATTGTATTGTGCACTCCTACAAGCGGTTCACCTTCTGCGACCACTGCGGCTCGCTGCTCTACGGACTCATCAAGCAGGGCCTGCAGTGTGAAGGTACTTAGCTTGCCTATTGTATTGTGCACTCCTACAAGCGGTTCACCTTCTGCGACCACTGCGGCTCGCTGCTCTACGGACTCATCAAGCAGGGCCTGCAGTGTGAAGGTACTTAGCTTGCCTATTGTATTGTGCACTCCTACAAGCGGTTCACCTTCTGCGACCACTGCGGCTCGCTGCTCTACGGACTCATCAAGCAGGGCCTGCAGTGTGAAGGTACTTAGCTTGCCTATTGTATTGTGCACTCCTACAAGCGGTTCACCTTCTGCGACCACTGCGGCTCGCTGCTCTACGGACTCATCAAGCAGGGCCTGCAGTGTGAAGGTACTTAGCTTGCCTATTGTATTGTGCACTCCTACAAGCGGTTCACCTTCTGCGACCACTGCGGCTCGCTGCTCTACGGACTCATCAAGCAGGGCCTGCAGTGTGAAGGTACTTAGCTTGCCTATTGTATTGTGCACTCCTACAAGCGGTTCACCTTCTGCGACCACTGCGGCTCGCTGCTCTACGGACTCATCAAGCAGGGCCTGCAGTGTGAAGGTACTTAGCTTGCCTATTGTATTGTGCACTCCTACAAGCGGTTCACCTTCTGCGACCACTGCGGCTCGCTGCTCTACGGACTCATCAAGCAGGGCCTGCAGTGTGAAGGTACTTATCTTGCCTATTGTATTGTGCACTCCTACAAGCGGTTCACCTTCTGCGACCACTGCGGCTCGCTGCTCTACGGACTCATCAAGCAGGGCCTGCAGTGTGAAGGTACTTAGCTTGCCTATTGTATTGTGCACTCCTACAAGCGGTTCACCTTCTGCGACCACTGCGGCTCGCTGCTCTACGGACTCATCAAGCAGGGCCTGCAGTGTGAAGGTACTTAGCTTGCCTATTGTATTGTGCACTCCTACAAGCGGTTCACCTTCTGCGACCACTGCGGCTCGCTGCTCTACGGACTCATCAAGCAGGGCCTGCAGTGTGAAGGTACTTAGCTTGCCTATTGTATTGTGCACTCCTACAAGCAGTTCACCTTCTGCGACCACTGCGGCTCGCTGCTCTACGGACTCATCAAGCAGGGCCTGCAGTGTGAAGGTACTTAGCTTGCCTATTGTATTGTGCACTCCTACAAGCGGTTCACCTTCTGCGACCACTGCGGCTCGCTGCTCTACGGACTCATCAAGCAGGGCCTGCAGTGTGAAGGTACTTAGCTTGCCTATTGTATTGTGCACTCCTACAAGCAGTTCACCTTCTGCGACCACTGCGGCTCGCTGCTCTACGGACTCATCAAGCAGGGCCTGCAGTGTGAAGGTACTTAGCTTGCCTATTGTATTGTGCACTCCTACAAGCGGTTCACCTTCTGCGACCACTGCGGCTCGCTGCTCTACGGACTCATCAAGCAGGGCCTGCAGTGTGAAGGTACTTAGCTTGCCTATTGTATTGTGCACTCCTACAAGCGGTTCACCTTCTGCGACCACTGCGGCTCGCTGCTCTACGGACTCATCAAGCAGGGCCTGCAGTGTGAAGGTACTTAGCTTGCCTATTGTATTGTGCACTCCTACAAGCGGTTCACCTTCTGCGACCACTGCGGCTCGCTGCTCTACGGACTCATCAAGCAGGGCCTGCAGTGTGAAGGTACTTAGCTTGCCTATTGTATTGTGCACTCCTACAAGCGGTTCACCTTCTGCGACCACTGCGGCTCGCTGCTCTACGGACTCATCAAGCAGGGCCTGCAGTGTGAAGGTACTTAGCTTGCCTATTGTATTGTGCACTCCTACAAGCGGTTCACCTTCTGCGACCATTGCGGCTCGCTGCTCTACGGACTCATCAAGCAGGGCCTGCAGTGTGAAGGTACTTAGCTTGCCTATTGTATTGTTCTCATCAAACATTTCACATTAAATCCTTTTTGGGAAGAGTTTGCTTGAGGTAGAGATTCCATTTCAATGTTTAAAGAGTAAGAGTTCTTTGGGCTTTAGGTTGCCCAGATCACTTCTGATATTTCTAGCAGAGGTCACAACACTAGCTTGTTTCATGGGAAAGGAATAGTCAGAGCATGTTTATCATAAATATGTGAATAAACACTTAATATAACTGTAAGTTTTGATACTGACTTACCTTGTTAAGGTACAGGGTGTAAGCTATCTCGAGAGTACCGTGCTTTGGCCGGTCAGTCTCCCTAAAACTAACTAAATGTATTGGTTCCAGTATGTTCGATGAACGTCCACAAGCGGTGTCACAAAAACGTGGCGAACAACTGCGGCATCAACACCAAGATGATGGCCGAGATACTCAACGAGATGGGCATCTCGCCGGACAAGAACCCACGACCCAGACCATCCAAGGTAACCTACTCTGCTTACCTCCCTGCGTCGAAACTCATGACTAGCAATAAGACAGTGGATAGGTTGATGTTATCTTACCGACGACTGCTTTAGTTATTTTACAAGTTGTTTTAATTATCAAAATAAGTATTTTATGTATCATGGATATAGCTTAGTCGTTGTATAACGAATTGAGTTCAAAGTCGTCAATACAAGTCAAGTCTTCCTGCAGAAAAAATGTGCAGTTTTGACACTTAGGTGGACGTAATTTTTATTCTTATATTGTTTTCATGGTGTACCTAAGTAGAGTACCAGTACATTAAGCTGAATCAATAATGTGAGTGTAACATGAATGCGCAGTACCTGAACGCGGCGCTGATGGAGGGCGCGCCCGAGCTGGCCGCGGCGGGGGAGTGCGACGCTAAGGACGCGGACAAACACGATGACAAAGGTAAATATAACTACACATACATACATACCTTATGTTGACGATGATTGACGATACACTAGCGGTGCGGACGTGGGACGCGACGATGTTGCCTACGGATAATTGTATCAGTTCCTTTTGTAGTTCGAAGAGTTTTATTTTGCCTTGTCATTAAATTTGTTTTCGCAAACTAACGACAGACGTTCAAAATTCAGAAAAGTTCTATAGGACGAACCTTTCAATAATCTATACGATTTATGGTTGCTCTTAAAACAGTTATTACGTTTGATATTTCGCGAATATTCAGAGTTACAATATGTTGGATATCCCAAAACCCAACGAAATTACAAAACGCTTTAAGTCCTCTGATGGAAAGAGCTTCCTGAGTGGGTCTTATACAATAGAGTCTTTAAATGACTAGTGCATCGGTCAGAAGTAGGCCTTTCATTAAAAAAAAGAAATTAATACAGCAAAGCGTGTTACAAGACACTAGATTTTTGTGACATTCATATTAGTAGTAATTTCTTATTTAAATTTACGAGGTAAACAATTACCTCCATAAAACAATATCAAGGCCACATAACCACACGCCCGTGTATGAGATTTCCAAATGTTTAAGGCCTATCAAATTTGTTTAGAAAATGTAGATTCTTGGCATAGACAAGAAGACTGGTTTATTTTTCACAGTATAGAGATCGTAGTATAGAAGCGATTCATTTTTGTAGCGGTGTGTGACATTCAAAGCTTTTGTGTGTATTATTTTGCGGTGTGTTGACTATATCACGTTCACAACTAAAAATAATTCGACGGAAGTGGTGCAGTGCAATAGCTGGTAATTCTGAAAGACAACCTTTATGGCAAGTCTGAATAATATATAACAGAAGAACAATAAGATCATATTTCTTCATCACGAAACCTAAATGAATAACTGCCTGTTCGTTCGTTGTCTCAACGTCCGTTAAGCATTGCTTTGCGTAATGAGCACTTAAGACTAGAAGATTTGACGGCCTATGTGTGTAGTCTACTCGCAGCATTATAATTTTAAGGTATATAGTATGTCTAAGACTGCCGGCCACTGCTTGGCACTTGGTAAAATATTGTGCACTTGGTATCCCACCCCAGTGGACAATACTTTTAGTTAATGTTTAAGTGCTCCAGTCCCCACGCCTCAGTGGACAGGCAGCCCTTGCAGTACTGTACCAGCGTTGTGTTACTGTTATACAGCAGTATTGCTTATGTAGCTGTGCTGTATGTTACTCAGTATGTACTCGTATTTATATTTTTTTTAAAGCTAAGAGCTTTGTTTATTTTTTGTTGTTGTTTCAAGTATGTTTGAACAGCATGAAACGTCCATAAAACATGTGTATTGATATACCTTACGCGCAGTACAATACACTTGGACCATGGACAAAAACACTCGTGTTTAGTTATACTATAGTTTTTTTTTGTTTTTATTCGTTCTTACCCTCGTATAGGTGTACAACTGGCGGGCGCGTGGCGCTCGCACTGGGACGAGCTGCAGGATATATTCACGTGTTACGAAGGTGGCGTGTTATTGTTGTGGCTCTCGCGGGCGGGCGCTTTGCTTGATGGTGGATAGTTATACGAGCTGTTTGTTGTGCTTTGTGGGAGAATATAATGGCTTAATACATCAATTTAACGATGTATGGGTATGGACGGGAGAAGTTACGAATATGTATTTTAAAACGCAACCGCATCGTTGGTATTTTACAAATTATTAGTTAAAGTGAGACGCAAGACAACTTTACCTAATAATTAATAACTTAATTGAGGAAGCATGAAACTTAAATTAATGGAGCTTTAACTTGTTAAGAAACAATTAGCAAAAACACTAATTGAAAAACAGTTAGTCCTATGTACCTTGAAGAGGGGCACGGTTGTTGTAATCAAAACTTGAAGGACACTGTACTTCCTACTAATATAATTAAGTATGTATATGTCTTTTTATATATATCTAATTTTTACTTTTAACTGCTGTATCCGCGCATATCTCTGGCTTCATTGGTGGGGTGATAATAACGAGGACGTGCATGATTGGTGCTTTTAATTTCTAACATTTCGGTACAAAAGAATAAAGCTAACTTTAAACAAGGCGGCGGATTGTAGTAACTGTATCATTAAAGCATTAATAACGACGTTATCGCTGTATCACCTGTAGAAATCCCTGATTAAAATCTAAATAACTTTTAGAAAATAGGTTTTCAACGCAGTTGGTTTAAAAAATATACGCCAGATAATTCTGCGAGTGTGATTAGTCGATATACGGTAGAGATGTCGACGAGAATTATTTCCGCGGGGACCTCGTACTTGCAGCATATTAATTAATAAATAAATAAAATCTATTATATTATTACTTACATATTATATTTCACACCCACAAAATTATTCAGTGTTTTGTACTCAAGCACACTAACTTGGTTCTACGAAACGGGTTGTTATTTGATTTATTTCAAGAAGTTAAAAATCTGGTGTTGTGCGCAGGAGGTGAGGGCGCGGGAGGACAGGATAAGGTGTCGCTGGACGACTTCCACTTCATCAAGGTGCTAGGAAAGGGCTCTTTCGGAAAGGTCATGCTTGCTGAGAAAAAAGGCACAGATGAGGTAAGGATGTAGAATATGTATGAAGATATTATTTAGCAGGTTGAAGGTGAAATCTAACAACGGTTCCTTTTCCTTTCTTTCCCTTTTCCTTAAATAAGTTTAAGAAACGCGTCTGCAACTTCTTTGGTATTGCAGATGTACATGGGCGGCGATGACTACTTACTGTGTTATGGTTCGCCTGCTCGTTTGCCGACCTTACCGGTTATATTAGTCCCATAAAAAAATATATTATAATAGTGTGATAGAGGATTATTAATGTAGTTGTCATTTAATCAATAATGTTCTGCAGAACGTGGTCGTTTGTAGTAAGGTGTGCTAGGTTAGGCCAGTTAGGTTAGAAAGAGATCGCACATAAGCGGGTGGGTGTGAGTTGTTTGTTGTTTGTCAGGTGTACGCGGTGAAGGTGCTGAAGAAGGACGCCATCATCCAGGACGACGACGTGGAGTGCACGCTCACGGAGCGGCGCGTGCTGGCGCTGGCGGCGCGGCACCCCTTCCTCACGGCGCTGCACTCCGCCTTCCAGACCAGGGACCGCCTGTTCTTCGTCATGGAGTACGTCGACGGCGGCGACCTCATGTTCCAGATACAGCGCGCGCGCAAGTTCGACGAGCCCAGGGCCAGGTGATGCTACTTTCATTGTATTCACATCGATCGTGCCGAACCAAAGCTTGCTAGGGTCCTAACGGAATTGATCACAAGTCTCATAAATTTGACCATATCGGATTAAGTGCAGTTTTTTAGTTCAATTGGCATGCCGGTTTTGCCTTGGCAACAGACGATAAAAAAGCTAGCTACCTCACAGCTCTACGTAAATTTGAAATAAAATATATCTGCTGTGCGTATTTTACGCATTACATTTCTAAAATGTGCGATGTAACAAAAGTTTTCACAGAAAAGGTCTTTTTCTATCAACAAAGAATTATTCAGAGTAGGTGCACAATACTGAAAACACGTTTCCCTTCAGGTTCTACGCGGCGGAGGTGACGCTGGCGCTGCAGTTCCTACACTCACACGGCGTGATCTACCGCGACCTGAAGCTGGACAACATCCTGCTCGACAGTGACGGTCACTGCAAGCTCGCTGACTTCGGCATGTGCAAGGAGGGCATACTCGGTCAGTCATACACACACACACACACTTGCTACGTTCTTATTATAAAAATATAATAATCGATGCGTAGTGTGAAAAAAAAACTATTTACAAAGTATTATTGTATTATGCCCTATGATGAGTTAAGCCCCAGGAGGACTGCGTGGCTACTGTTTTGTAATACTGTTCAACTACGCGGGACCGCCCCGTCACACACTCATTATGATAGCTAAACTTGGGCCCGTCCACATTGTAGTAGTAGTAGTAGTAGTAGTAGTGTGTAAGAGTAATAAGAGTAGTCACTCACCACTCACTTCCCATTTGTTGCAGAGGGCGCCACCACCACAACCTTCTGCGGGACGCCGGACTACATCGCGCCTGAGGTATTACCACTTCTTATTATTAGCTTCATCATCATCATCATCATCATCAGCCTATACTAGTCCACTGCTGGACGTAGGCCTCCCCTAGTGTGCGCCATTTCACCCTGTCCTCCGCTTTTCGCATCCAGCTTCTGCCAGCAACCTTTCACAAATCATCACTCCATCTTGCCGGAGGGCGTCCTACACTACGTTTGCCGAGTCGCGGTCTCCACTCTAGAACACGTCTACCCCAACGGTTGTCGATTCTCCTACAGATATGGCCAGCCCATTGCCACTTCATCTTGCTAATCCGGTGTGCTATGTCGGTAACTTTGGTTCTATGTCGGATAGTCTCATTGCGGATTCTGTCCTTCAGAGAGACTCCGAGCATAGCACGCTCCATAGCACGCTGAGCGACTTTAAATTGGTGGACAAGCCGCACTGTAAGTGTCCACGTCTCAGCACCGTAGGTCATCACCGGTAGGACGCACTGATTGAAAACTTTCGTTTTCAAGCTTTGCGGTATGGGTGATGAGAATTATTAGCTTATTTAATTTTTATGATATGTACGGAGTGCACCTGACTGTGGCACGCAGTGGCTCAGGTACTCAGGTTACTTGACTATTTGAGGAATAAAATAAACAGTTTTCCTCTCAGTTCAGCTAAGTTAGAATGAGTTGTACTGGACATATAATATGAATTCCTGTCTTAAGTAAGTCTTTTTGAACGCATGCACATTTAACGACACATAAAAAGTATAATTGCGTAAAATAATCGAAAATCATAAGGAATTAATCACAACTAGGACTCGTTACGACTCACAATTATTTTGGTATAAAATGTTTATCGTAAAATTACGTACTGCGTAGCCACTTCTTGCATAGAAGTACAGCGAGGCAGTATGTATTTAACAAGTCCATAGAGTAGTTGTGTGTGATGGCGTGTGCAGATCCTGCAGGAGCTGGAGTACGGCCCGTCGGTGGACTGGTGGGCGCTGGGCGTGCTGCTGTACGAGATGCTGGCCGGCCAGCCTCCCTTCGAGGCCGACAACGAGGACGATCTGTTCGAGTCCATCCTGCACGACGACGTGCTCTACCCCGTCTGGCTCTCCAAGGAGGCCGTCTCCATACTCAAAGGTAGCCATCACTCAACACCTCGACTATGTTTGTCTTATTGTTTTACAACAAAACTAATGATTCAACAATATCAATAATGAGAAATTTTATCACCAATTTTGTAAAACTCGCGTATCTAAGGTGACTTGCACACTGCACCGCATCACGAAGCGTAGCGCGGGAGTATGTGTTTTTACGTTGTTTGCAATTATTTGTGTCACACAAGAAAAAACGCATTCACGCTCAGTGTTTTTGTTCCACCGCCACGCACTGGCTGTGTGTGCTTCGCCTAATAATATAACTATTGTCTGGACTTCAAAAGAGACCATGATCCTCCGAATTTCGTTAGGTATTTCTTTTTAGAAGTAATAGAGAAATGCTGTGTCATTTGGCTATAAAATGTAACATTTTGACTTGTAAAAGTGTATTTGAAAGATTTATTTACAGAAATAAATATGATTTATCGGTAAAGAGTGATGTTGTTGGTATGAGGATCGTTCAGCGGCTGTAATTCTGTGTCAGATGTTATTCAGATCGATTAATTAGTATTGTCGGTGATCAGGGTTCATGACGAAGAACCCGTCTCGTCGCCTGGGCGTGTGCGGCGGGGGCGGCGCCGGCATCCGCGCGCACGTGTTCTTCCGGGACATGGACTGGGAGGCGCTGGCCACGCGGCGGCTCCGACCACCATTCAGGCCCAAAGTCGTACGTATACACGACCAACCACACACTACACACTGCACACCACACTTTTTCTTGTTCTTCATGGTATACTAGACTTTGCCTGCGACTTCGTCCGCGTGTTTTTTTCATATTTTTTCCCAATCCTGTGGAAATTTCCCAAAATATCATAGCATGCCTATAGGTATGTTATTCTTATGTATAAACAATAATACTGCAAAGTTTCACCAAATTCGTTCGGTAGTTTTTGCGTGAAATTAACAAACATCCATCACTCCATCCATCCATCCTCACAAACTTTCAGTTATAATATTAATTAATAGGATATATAATAGGATAATAGAAACAAAATACATAAAAGAAATGGTGTATTGTCCAAAATTATAAAGTCAATGAATTGAATGATTATGAAATGTGAATAAAAATATAACGGTACACACGCGGATCTTGTTAACTTAACTTGAACTTTGAGAACGCGCGGCTTTCTTGCTAGCTGAACGCGAACTGGGTTAATTAGTATAAGCATGTGTTGCGTAAAGTGCTGACTTGAGAAATATAGGGTTGCATCGTACCCACAACACACGCACCCTTTGTGAGGTCGCGGCCTGACGCTGTAACTGTTACAGAAGAGCAAGCGCGAGGCCGCCAACTTCGACGCGGAGTTCACGAAGGAGGAGCCCGTCCTCACGCCGGTGCCCAACGACGTCGTGCGCGCCATCAACCAGGTCCGCCACCACTACTGCGCCACGCTACTTAAGGATAAAGCGTTCGGATTGGGCGCCAAATTAAATATTTTCTTAGTTTTTCGCCTTTTTTTTGACTATAATTATCACATTTTAGGTACATGGAAGTAGAAATTGAGACATCAACGAAATCTTATTCACAATTGAGTATTAAAACTTTTGTTTAAAAATCGTTAGCGTCGAAGATTTTGGTGTAAAATAAATAATAAAATTCGGCAAAAAATTACAATTTACACCTACATCTCCTACAATAGCAGAAAAATTTGCCAAAAACCAAGAAAAAATTAAATTCGCCACCAACCCTAACGCTTTAGCCTTAACTTGTAACTCTGTGTAATAAGCACGTGTTTTATTAACGTGTTTGGTCTCGCAGGAGGAATTCCGCGGGTTCTCGTTCGTGAACAAGGACTTCAACCCGGCGCCGCCCGCGGACAAGCCGCCGCAGGCCTGAGCTCGGCCGCTGGTACTGCCAGGATGCTCCGGTACATACTACACAGTGCTGCACGCGGACGTCGAGGGCCGCGACTCTCATTTTTTACATATTTTAAGTGCAATGCCAACATCTGTCTAGTCATGACGATGCGTAATTTAAGCGCAAATGCTGTTTTTTTATTGTAGTAGTAGAGCGCGACGATTTTTAGTATCAACGTCAGTCAAAGTATTATTTTTATTATGTTTTTTGTACGTTTTTTGAATGTACGTTGTCTGAATGTACGTTGTCTGTCTTTTAGTCTATATTAGTTTAGGAGCGCTCGAGTCTCTCACTGTGACAGTTGTAACATCACTCGCACTCGATTTGGTCATTTTGCGAGGAGTTTTCGGCATAACTAGTGATAACATATAAGTGACAGTAGTTTCTAAGCATATTCGCTAATTTCATTGATTCGCGGACATTCAATGTTAGTTGTACACACGGCTACAAATCAAGCTACACAAACCAGTATAAACTGAGATCGTATTATAAAGGTTTTCCGTGTACTAAGAGTCCAGCGTATACTGGATATACACAGCTTGAGTGAAGCCGTGCGTACTGATGCGGTAACTAGTGTGGTTTGCATCTGATGTCCGTACAATATATATCAGGAAGGACGTCGCGGCTCCCTGCGGAAAACGCAATATGTGCGCCGTTGCTAGCTTTCCAGATTCTGACCTTGAGAAATAATCTCAAAAGCTACCGAAGTAATGTTGGTAAATCAATGAGTGAAGGTCTGTTGCTAAACAACCTTCCTGTTACTTTTAAAATGTCAGCCATTTTGCTTTTCCCGCGGTAATTCGTTATGAGATTAAAAATCGAATATCTCAGTGCAATCAACCACTAGCTTTGTTTTGCGAGCATAACCAAAGTTACCAATTACATTTTATGATTGAGAAAACTCTTCATATTGTGTATTTCACGATATGGAACGCACGAACCGACCTTGTAGGTCTCGTGAGACACCAGCTTTAAACATCTCGTAGCATTGTACAGACGTTGCCAAAATTTAATTTGAAACACTGTTTTCTTATGAATTTTCGTCCACTAGTTCATTCGACAGTAACTTTTGCTGATTTCTGACACTTCCGCGAATATTAGACGTATTGAATAAAACCACTTTAGGAATTTAATGTAACCACTTTACGGACTTTCCATCCATGCGTTTTACGTGCACTCAATCTGCCCGTGAATAGACGCTGTAAAGTGTCCGAAACTTCACGATTTAATGTAAATATAACGCCTTAAAATCCGTCAGGTTGTCATTTTCTAGGGGGGGGGGGGTGACACATTGGGAAAGATTTTGTGATGCGTGACTTTTTCTGAAGGAACCGCAACGTGTCCTACAGAAAATGTTTGGTTACTTTCGGTTAAAACTGGTTTTCAGAAATCATTCCCGATGTGTCTCGCTCCTAATATGTCGAAGGAAAGTCAGGTGCAGAACAACCTTTTGGGAGGATTATCGATGTATTGCTGACAAAGATCGGGCTCACATCGATACGTCTAACAATGGCCTTTTCCTGTTTCTGTACATATAAACTGCCCCCTAGGAAGCTCTGTACCACTGGCTGGTACATAGGCTCCCATAGCACCCGGTGAGGCCGGCGCCTCGCCCAGCGCTGGCCTCACCTGATCAGGGCCACCAAAAGTGTTCATTTTGGCCCACCAGCTCGCCCAAACTTCGCTCGTTACTGACAAATTTGAAACATAAATAACTAAAAAGCAACGTCATTTGATTAAAAAAACATAATTTTCCGTTGAGTCCTATGTAAATGATATAAAGCAATTATTTGATTGTTGTAAATATTAAACAATTTGAACTATTGTAGCGCGCGGCGTGTATACTAGCGCCGCCGCGCGCCGCGGGAGATGCTGTAAACCCCATACGCGGTAGTACCTACCGTCGTATTATTGCGCGTACTTGTCTGTAAGTGTATGTGTATGAACGTACGTTTTTGCGTTTGTGTGTGTGCATGTGCGCTGAAGAATGGAGGAGGAGAAAGTGTCGCTGCGATTTTTTTTTATTATAATTACGACGTACCTAGTAATCGGTGCTTTGAATTTAAACTTGATGTTTTTGTAATGATTGAGTGTTGTGTTCGTACAGTTTACCTCCTATAAGGCACTAGAGTTATGATGTCGTCTTGAGTTTTGGGCTCTTTAGTCACTCGCGCATAATATTCTATTTATAGCAGATATTTTTTAATGTAACTCCGCGATATTTTTGACGCGTCCTACCGCGCTATTTTCCGGTGACCATCGCCTTGTATATCTGTTTATCCGCAGAGTAAATGTAAATAATGATTGACATGAAATATAAATATGGGTAAAGGAGGTGTTATAAAAAACCAGTGTTTAGGGATTCGCAACCACAACACGTAATCCAAATACGCGATTCGGCTAAAACGCATAAATTTTAGCTTTAGATACTCCGAATTTTGACCACTAATTTAAATTCAATTAAGCGTAATAATAAATTCAATATTTAAAAACAGTGCCTATTTATGTCTGGTTTCCACTAACAAGCTGGTTGTCCGCTTAAACCAGTGCTAGTTCAGAGTACGTACACAAGTACATGAGCTTCTAGTCCCGCGCTATATCGTGAAGCGTTACTTCCAATACTCATTGATACTTCAGTGTTACAACAGTATTGCTTGCTCTTTGAGCGTGTGTTGCGTTTGATACGTTTAGGAAATAAACTTGTGTATTATACGTACAGACATTATAATGTACATACGGCTTCAGGTCGAGCTATACATTTCCAGTTTAAGCTGATCTCGCATTGTATAGGCTTTCCGTAGAATAAGAAGTCACCGTAAACTGGAGTTGTATAGATTGTCGTGTAGCCGTGCGTACCGTAACATGAAATTAGTTTTGTCAATGCTCTCGCAATTTATTATATTTTACATTATAATGAGCTTTTAAAAGTTGAGATTATGTTATAAAAAAATGGCATAACGTTTTTTGTTTTAAAGTGTTACAAAATAAATAACATAGGTATATATATTTTTAAATATTATAAGGATTTCTACGCAAAGTATCTACAATCAAGTAGAATTAACGTTCTAACGCAACACAAGCATTTATTTGAGATTTTCTTTACGTAATATTTTGTTAGATCTTTTTTTAAGAATTATTTTATATTGTTTTTATAATCGTGTGTGTTTATAGTCACGATCTTGTTTACAATCGTAATCAAGTAGATAAATCATTATTTTAATTAATATTATCAGAGACTACACCATTTTACTAAAGAGATTTATTTTCTAATATTTGTCTTCACCTTTTAGCTGCAGACATATTTAGCATACGTCACTAGTCTAAGACACGAATGTTGAGGGTGTTGAAGTGTTCTCACCAATGCTACAAATGACAAAGGCCTACAGCACACTGCTCTGTAGGATCGTTCATAATCACGACGCATTTTCGTCCATTTCTGCTGCTTTGGTGAGGTCGTAGATGTATTTATATGGGGGGCCTAAAACTAACAGTTTTGACGTCGAGGTTTTAGCTAATATTACCCAATATACGCACTTTACTACTTAAAGAATAAGACTAGAATTATTTATGTATATTTAATATTCATTAGCTAACGTTACTAAATCGTTAAAACTATTATTGTTAGCCCTTGCTGTTATTCACTTGACGTAGGCTAAACATGTATGTAGCGACCTGTCAGGCATCGCGGCAGTATTCTGATTTAAGTATTATATAATTAGTTGTTAATATCGATGTAATACCAAAGGTTTAAGTTTAATAGTTTAATCGTTCGTTTAAGTTTAACATGACTATTTTGGTGTGTGGTACACCGACGTGCCCCCGGGGGCGAGCGATAGCACAAAACGTATTGCTTTATGTAGTTGTTAGTGTATAATATGAAAAATATAATATAAATATATTCTATAATAAATCTCTGTACGTGTTCCCGTTATTATTGCTATATAACTATTGTGTTTTATATGTTTAAATAATTATGTTTTTGTCGGGACAGTAGTCTCGTGTCTCGCTGATATGGGACTATGTTCGCTTATAAAATATAAATCGTATTTATTACTAATATAAAGCTTACTTTACCTTGTTAAGGTATGTTATATTTTTTCGTGGCCATTTTATTTATAGAACGGTGAGAATTTATTGATTGGATAGTTATTTTTTTACATTATGATGGGAAGTGAATGTTTTTATGACAGATATGTTATGATTGTGATTTATTTTCTGAAGTACCTACATGTTTTGTAATCGTATAAGCTTGTGTATTAATAAAAAAGTACATATTAACAAATTTTTTATATTCAACCAATAAAATCTTACTCAATAAACAGAAATTGTAAAATTGATTTTTTTGTGAAAGTCTGCAGTTTTGAAAAACTCTGCAACTCTACTTATTCGCCTAATAAAAGTTAAGTGATAACGTTTCTATACTCAACCTAGAAGTATGAAGCTCTATTCTTTTCCTAACTTGATGATAAGCATAAGTCGTTTTGCAGAGTGATATTCAACTCTGCAGCATCATTTATAGGTACGGTGATTGTAACCTGAATCCACCGTACTTGATTGTTTATCTGTTACCTAGATAAGTTAAATGTATGTGGAAAATTAATTTTTGATGTGAATCATACTAATATAAAATAAATTAAATAGTAAATAGAGTATAATAGCGTAATGTTACGTGTGCCGGCGTGTGTCGGCACTGGTCATGTTATTAATTTATTCGTAACTATTCATAGTTGTGTGTTGTTCACATTGTGGTTTTTTATTCGTACGCTGTGTGTGTATATGTGTGTGCGCGCGTGTTTGTGTTTGCGTGTGTGTGTGTGTGTCTGCATGTGTATGTGTGCGGCGGCGGCTTGTCGCGTGGCGCGGCTCGCCGGGGCCAACTTACACTATGAATGGACCTACCTGACATATTAACAGTACTTATTCCTTAATGTATCTTTTAAATTATATCTCATAACCGTGCTTCTTGTGAAGTTTTACCGATTGATGACATTCTTTTGCGCCATTACCGGTATGCATGTGTCATTGTGTTTATAAAACAAGAACATTGTCGTCCGTCATAATTACATACATGGTAAATAAGAGCCTCGGCTGACTCGCGACAAATCGCCGCGTGTCGCGTAGTGTCGCAAGCGCCACAAGCCTCGTCTCGGTAGTTGTACTTACCATTTACCGTTGAGAGCTGCAGGAGACTAACATGATTAGCCTTTTAACCTACAGCTTTCATTATCAATAGGTTCGCTGGTCGATTCTTAGGCTTAGCACAAACTACTTACTGTAAGAAGATGCCTCATATTAAAACTGTCAGCTTGTGCTAGGCCTGCCTGTAGTTTGCGTTCCGTAGTCTAATTCAACGACGAATAGGATTTATTGTTGACATTTGATCATAAATAAACAAATAACCAAGCAAAGAATCGCTATCATTACATGTCTCCAGCGAGCTCTAGGCCGCGTTTAAATTACAGTCGACTTTTCAGTCGCGTCGTTTGTACGCAGCCTTATTAACTTAAGCTGTGATTACGTTGCTAATGATATAGTATTTTTTATTTCTCGACGCACGTGTGTTCTCAGTTCCGACCTTATTGCAATAAAACAAAACAAAAATAATATGATCAAACAATTTTTGAAACTATTTTTTTATTTTTTTTTGAAACTTTACAGTTATGTACTTTATTTTATTGTTAGATTCATCTTATATAACATGGTTTGAAGATGATATATATGTATATATATATATATTGATTGATTATTACGTAATAGCTGATAATTAAAACGTAGTACAATTTAAAATGTAGTCTGAGCGTACTGCAGTCGCTAAGTGTTGTACAAAACATGATGACAGAGCACTAGATGAAGCTATTTATATAGAGTTGAGCACAACCCACATAGATATAACTATATTATTTAATGAAAACGTTATTTTTATCCTAGTTACCATAGATAATTTACTAGACTTGGTGACAGCAAACCTTTGAGATTTGCCTCTTAGCTGCATTGTTAATATATAAGCAGTAAATGGACTTAAATAATGCTAAATTATAATAAACATTAACAATATACATATAAAGTTCATTTATTGCTTGTCACTCGTCTAGTTTTGCCTTCCAAACGATGATTCTAAATCTTAATAAATACCTATCGAAAGAATTACCTCCTTAAGATATAAACGTATGACGCTTAGTTCATTTCGTATGTCTGTCACCGACTGTGCCAAAGTATATCCCTCGTGTTAAACAGGTGACCATTGTTCACAATGACCGGTCACTTTTTGAAATACCTTTACTTATGAAAAGATCTGTGAAGAACCTCAATGACCTCATTGTACTACAATACTTCTACTTGACACAATTTATTTTGTAAACTGACCGGTCAATGTTGAAATTCACGTTACATCTGTTATAAATAGCTTGTTCTCACAGCTTAGTGCGAATTATGCGGTTACACATTTGGCGCCACATCCAACACGATTATCATCCTGACTGGCACTTTTATGACGTAATGTCACGTGAAGTACCTAAGTAGCACAGTCGCTATGTGTATGTGAATACATACATGTCGTGTTAGATGACGCGCCAGCCAGAAGCTGAGTTAGGCAATAGACTACTACATCTATACTTATCCTGCCTCATCTATTGCATATACCTACTTATAAAAAATAATGTTCATCTCGTCCCTGTATCATTAAATACCCTCGATTTTTTGGAACTTTGCGAACAAAGAAGTGAGGCCGGCTTAAATTACGCCTTGCCGTGGACAAACACAATTACACGCACACACGTATACCTTATCTATCGAAACTATGCCTTATTGCCTTTGTTCGCAAAGTTCCATCTTAACTCTTTATTTGATCTGAGCCTACGTATTATTTTACTCCTTGTTTGTGTCCTGTCAATAACTATTTAACTTATAGGCTTGCCAAGTTAGCTTCGGACTCAACCACATAAATATTTCCCCTTCTAGGAGGAAAGTTCTTGACTGGCCTAAATTTCCTTGAATGATGTAACAGAACTACACTGCAATATTACTCATTACAACACTTCGCTTTCACTAGAATAGTATAAATAGTAAAACAAGTATTATTATTAGCTACAGACCAAAAATGAGACAGATACGCTTATTAAACCTTATCGATAAAATACAAGTCGTATTGCCCGACTCAGTAGCGCGTTTGCAGGAAACGTCGCTCGTTTGTCCAGTAACAGAAACGAAAGAGTAATAGAGTACCGTTCGATGCCATTTTATAACATAGCCATTAACGCTAGCTGTAACTTGACATATCACGCTGATTTAATATTATTATTTTCTATATATTTTATTATGGTTGCAGTCGCCATCTTGCTGCGTCCGAACTGCCAGAACGCTAAAGTTATATGCATAGTTACCAGATTCTGTGAGTCGGACTCGGCGAGATGGTCGGCCACACTTGTAACAGTGATCTAGTACCGATATGTACTGTGTCAAACATAGCGCATTATTTTATCTGTATGCGGTTTTTTTGCAATCTTTATGGCTGTGAAAAACGTATCATCCCAATATAATAAAATTATGTAAAATATGGGAAATAAACTCAAGAGGTTTCCATAAATAGAAATGGCGGCCAATAAAATGATCCAGTAATATAAATATTTCAAAACATTAACTGTAAGTTACGTTCACTATTTAAGGATTTCAAATTAAAATTTTACAATATTCTTGTGCACAATACGTTTAAGTAGTACAATTACTTTTATTTTTTTGTTCGCCATTACGTTTGAATACTCCGCGCCTTATACGGTTCGTAGGGATTGCAAATGGACTGTAAACGTACCATAAGTTATTTTTTACTAATTTTGGAATGCTTATAAATAAAATAAAATATATTTTACGCTTCCCAGAGGTGTTATATAGCCAAAGAGTGGTTTAATATTTGTACAAATCGGCTGAAAGCCCTTATTTTGTTGTCTATTAGTTGGAATACATATTTATTGTCTTGCCATACAGAATGTAGGTAACAGTGTGATGGGAGATCTTATATTTTTTGAATTATGTTGTAATGTGATCTACACTTTATATTGACGTTGTATTTATCGTCGCAGAACACATTGTTTTTCATTTAACCTCAGTTTCTTTTGATATCTATCTATCTTTGATAATAAGTAATAATCTAAACAACTGCAAAACTGAAATTATTGAAAAGACACCACGATAGAAAGCTGCGGACACCGTTCACTTTTGAGTACCTATTCAAAAGTGAATGGTTCGTCACCATCCGTGTCTCTGTGGCTACAGGCAATGTTAACGACTGGTTGGTGCTTACAAAGAACAGTGTGTAGACGTTCAGGCATCCCATATGCATTAATCAACTCCACATGATTTTGAAATAATTATGAAGTAAAAACAAATTTAATCGAATATTAAAACGTCCTGATGGGTGCTTTTAACCATTAATTATAAGAACTTGTTGTTTGAACTTCTAAATTGTGATAAATTGCAAATGTATTTTTTTATTTTAAAGTGTAGATGACATTGCGATGCCTTCGTTATAGTTTGTGCTAATTATTTGTAGCTAATACGAAAATATGAGATCTATTGAATTGTGGTTGTACTTATGTCTGGGGTTTTGGGGACCCCTTTCCCGGTATCACTCAAAGCTATGTCAAAACACTAAATTACTATGTTTTGACACTAATATAAAACATCACCCGTATTATAACCACAACTGCATCATATGATTTAAATATTTTTCAGTTGAAGTAATGTGGTTCCCAAATCACCGGCCTGACGTGTACGACCTCGTAATACCTATATTTGTTGTCTGTTCACCGATCACTATTAGAACACATTAGTTGAGTAACATAATGCATATAATATAGTTTTATGATGAAATAAAATATGTATATGTAATCCTACATGTCTATTAAATCGATGAAAATAGATTATAATGTGACCTTTTATTTTTCCAAGGCAGCTTTTGGTAACTATTATTCAACATTGTAAAGACGTAGGTAATATTTCTCACAAAAAGCAATAATAATGTTTGCTTTATTAATGAGGAATAAATAATAACTTGTTTACTTATAGTGAAAACTAGGATTTCTCATTCATTTGTTTTCTTTTTTATTTATAACTAGCTTTCCGCCCGCAGCTTCGCCCGCGTGGACAACACGATTTTGACTGTTTAGTTTTTTCCAATTCTGGCGGGTAATTGCAAATTTCCTTACATATATTTCCGTCCGCTTCTTTGCTCGGTTAGACCACAAAATTTGCCCAACTTTATTATTAACCGAAATATAAACACAGCTTAATCCTTTCCCAAGATCTAATCTATTTTTGTGCAAAAGTTCGTCAAAATGCAAACGGACTTTCATCCCCACACAGTTTGAAATTTCTAAAACCCCATATCAAATATTTATTTATTTCTTATCAAGTGCCTAATTCAAAGTTTCATCGTTTTATCTTCAACAATGACAAACTCCCATACAAATTTTCATCCCTTATTTCAGCCCCTTTTTTACAACAAAGGGAAAGCTTATATCCTTTCCCAAGGTCTAGTCTATTTTTGTTCCAAATTTCATCGAAATTGGTTCCGGAGTTAAACTTGAAAGCGTGACTTTGTTTGGACTTCTAAAAACGAACTTTCAACCCCTATTTCATCCCCACACAGGTCGAAATTTCAAAAACGCTAGAACAAATATTTATTAATTTCTTATCAAGTGCCTTAATATAAAGTTTCATGGTTTTATCTTGAAAAATTACGAACTCCCATACAAACTTTCACCCCCTATTTCAACCCCTTCAAAACTATTTTTGCAATAAAAGGTAGCCTATGTCCTTTGTCAAGCTTTAGTCTATCCCAGTACCAAATTTCATCAAAATCGGTTGAGTGGTTTAGGCGTGAAAGCGTAACAGACAGACAGACAGAGTTACTTTCGCATTTATATTAGTAGGGATAAATTATCTCTATTTACTTAAAATGCGTAGATATATTTCAACGTCTAAATCATCGCATTCTTAAAATATAACGGCTCATTTATATACCTATACCCTATTACTGACTGCTATATTTTTAATTAGCACTGACAGTTGCAAGGGCAACCTCATAATATGACTGTTTTGCATTAAGACAAAACAGGTATTATATGTTGGAGAAAACACAGCAATGATAATGAAGAAGCAGTCTTATGAATCTGTGGAATTAGGAGAATTTCCTTACAATTTGGCAGGAATACCTTCTTATTTCTGGCACCAGAGGGCGCTATGAATACTTTACCGCCATTTTCGCTGTCAAGCGTCATTGCAGTCTTCATCATCAGCAAGTTTTTTTTTTTTTTTTTTTGTAGTATGGCACTAGCTTGATCTTTGTGCCAATTTCGGGTAATAAAAGGTAGGGAAATATTTTAAACTGAAAATATCGGAGAGGAAACGGAATTTTTTAAGGTTCAGGAAAGGAAGTATTTTATTCTAGGAAAAATACATATATAAGTAAACATATACAAACTAAATCTTTATATCATTTTTTAACAAGAATGCAGATATCAAGTTAAAATATTCAATGGGATTCATTACTAAACAAGAAACACAAGTGGGAAGGGAAACATTTTGGGAAACAAGAGAACGGAGGAAGGATGAACGATCATGACGGGAACAGGAGAAGAATATGTGATCTAAAGTACCAACATCTTCTCCACACTCGCAAAGATTACTATCTACGATATGCAACTTAGCAAGGTGGAAAGGAGTACAAACGTGACCAAGCCGCATGCGAATTATCATGCTTGTAATGAGTTTAGAGCCTTTTACTTTAGAAAACCATGGTTTGACTTGGACTGAGGGCTGAATTGAGGCATAAACCTTGCCCTTTACTTTAGAGCTCTCACTCCAAAGAAGTTCCCAGGAATGTCGAAGATAATCTTTAGGAAGGCTGACAAGATCATGACAAAAATTTTTATAAGGGAATGTGTCACCATTCTGCACCGCTTGTTTGGCTAATTGATCAGCTCTTTCGTTTCCTTGAATTCCGGAGTGACTTGGAATCCAAGCAAACTGTACCGTGTAGTTTCTCAGTATACATTTGTGCAACTGTTTTCTTACGTCAAATACGATGGGATAAAAGGGTTTCATTTTAAATGTAAACTTTTCAATAGTTTGTAATGCACTTCTAGAGTCACATAATATGAGAACATTTTTAAGTTTAGCAATTAACACGTACTCTAATGCCTTGAACAAACCAAAGCATTCCCCAGTGAAAACTGATGTTTCAGGAGGAAGTTTAACCATCTGAATTACTTTATACTGAGGATGAAATATGCCTACTCCCACACAACTAGCCCGGGTCTTTGATGAGTCCGTAAAGATATAATGACAATCTTTCCAGTTTTCACCAACGGCAGCATTAAATTTTATGTTAGCTCCTACATCACTTTTTTCTATACCGAGATTATAATGCACTACAGGGGAGACAAGTAAGGGTTCAAATGCTTTGCATTCAAATAAAGGAAGAGTAGGTGACCTATGTACACTCGCTGGTATAGAATTAAACTTCCTGAGACTTTTAACTAAACACGGAATATCTTTGTGCCGCCAATAGTATGAAGTTTGAATAAGATTATCAAGATTTAATAATTTTGAATGAAGCAAATGGTTAGAAAACTGCATCGATTTAAATAAAAATCGGTCAGATAGAAATTGCCTTCTCAGGTGGAGTGGAGGATCTCCTACTTCTACCTGTAAGGCATTTAACGGGCTTGATTTCATGGCTCCAGAAATGATTCGAAGAGCTTTCGACTGTATGCTATCTAACTTTTTAAGACCCTTTCTGTTACCATCTTCAAGGAGGAATGTTCCATAATCAAGTATGCTTCGGATTATTGCATTATATAACAGTTTTAAACTAAAAGGATGTGCCCCCCACCATACTCCAGAAAGACACCGCATAGCATTCAGTTGACGTTCGCATTTTTCAACTACAAAGTCAAAATGTTGTTTGCCAGAAAGTTTCTTATCTAAAATCAATCCTAGAAATTTAACATGATTTTTCACAGGAAGGCTTATGCTATTAAAAGTAACAATTGGGGAAGGAATATTACGTTTTCTTGTAAAAACGACTACAGTACTTTTTTCTATTGAAAGACTTAACCCATTAATTTGTAACCATTGCTGTAAAAGACTTAGGGAGACGGTCAAAGCATTACATGCATCTGAGATGTTATTGTGAGTAGTATAGATTAAAAGGTCATCAGCATATTGTAAAACATCAGCAGATTTTTGTAGAGATGATTCTAGATCATAAGAATAAATATTGTAAAGCAAAGGTGACAATACTGATCCCTGTGGAAGGCCTTTGAACACTGTCCTCGTTATTTTCTTGTCACCGCAAAAAAGAGAAATAAATCTAACTGATAACAAGTTTATGATGAACCGTATAATCAAACTAGGGACGTTTAAATTTATTAGCTTGCGTTTAAGGACAGATATAAGTACATTATCATACGCGCCTGTTATATCTAGAAATGCGCCAACAACCGACTCGTTTTTTGAAAAGGCTATGCGAAGGTCAGTGGTAAATACACTTAAACTGTCAGTTGTGCTTTTTCCTTTACGGAACCCGAACTGACTGCCTGCTAGTAATTGCTTGTTTTCTATATACCACTCTAAACGATTTTTAACTAAATGTTCTGCAATTTTGGTAAGAACCGAAGATAGCGCAATAGGCCGGTATGATACAATATCATTTGAATTTTTATTTGGTTTAAGGATCGGTAAGATTTCTTGGGAACGCCAGGATTCTGGAATATTTCCAGAAACCAAAATAGAATTAATTATTTGTAGATAATATGATATTGTATTATCACTACAATGTGAGAAGAACGAATACGGTATACCATCTTCTCCTGGGGCCGAGTCTTTCAAGCATGATAGTACTCCTTTCAATTCGTACAATGAAAAGGGAGCGTTCAAAGATGAATGATTATCAATATTTAACAGAGTAGAGTTAGGGTAAATTTGATCATACTCTGGAGCTGATGCTGGAGCTAATTTGTCAAGAAAACTGTTACTAAGAGAAAGAGGTAATTGTGTAAAGGAAGGAGTAGCACTAAATGCTTTTCTAAATCTTTTAATACTGCGCCAAACTTCGGACGGGCATGTACTGGGTGATAAAGACATACAGAATGACCTCCACCCCTGAAATTTCTTATCTCTGAGAAAAATCCGTGTATCATTAATAATATCTCTAAGGCCTTCCAAATTTTCATCTGACATGTCCTCAGCATATTTTTTTTCAGCTTCCTTTCGCTTCCTAACTGCATCAGCACACGAATAGTCCCACCATGGGGGCATAGGAATTTTATCAGAAGGATTTTTTTTAAGAGGGAAAACTTGGTCTGCTACTTCTACTAAGCACATCGCTAAAGCTTTTGAGCAATCATCTACTCCACCCTGAGTAATTTGCGGGAGCTCAGCAACTTTAGCATCGACAAGCGTTTTAAATTTATTCCAGTCTGCGTTTCCGAGTCCATACTTTAATCTAGGGGGTCTTTTCGGTGTTGTACTGAACTTTACTGATGAAGTAATTATTAAAGGAAAGTGGTCACTTCCAAAGGTAGAAGAAGAGAAACGGGACCAAGATAAAGATGAAGCCAATCTAGGGGTGCATATAGATAAATCCACAGCACTAGCACTTTCACCTGCATTCGTTCTACGAGTAGGCTCGCCAGTATTGATAATACATAGATTATGATCATCTATAATTTCTAATAAACGGATCCCCTCTCTTTTTGTCTCACCACTTCCCCAACACTGGTGGTGACAGTTAAAATCGCCCATTACTAAAAATGGCCTACAAAGGGATGACAACATATTGCTAAATTCTTGAAGGGCATTGTTATTAGCAGTAGGAATGTAAGTGGAAACATAAGTAATATTATTAACAATTACACCAACAATATCAATATTAGAACATGAAAGGAGAGAAACACGTGAAAATGGGGTATTATTTTTAATCAATATGGCCACACCGCCATATCCGTCAGCTCTGTCATTGCGTACACAAACATAACCTGGAATACCAAATAATTGATTATTTTTTATCCAAGTTTCAGATAATGCCACAATATTTGGCTTAAATTTATTTATTAAGTAGAATAGGTCAGTTTTTTTAGGTATTACTGATCGGCAGTTCCATTGAATTATTGTGTCCATCTTTTTGGTTTTTATTTAGTATTAAACTACTTATCCGCTCCACGTCGTACGGTTCAAAAGATGTATTTTTACATAATAACATTTTGATAAGGTTTATAATAACATCAACAACCTGCTCATTCTTGTTCTGTTGCAGTTTCATATCGGATTCCTTAGACAAAGCACACCCATTTGCTAAAGATGGGGGTTGAAACTCCCTAAGAAGGGCGTTATGAGCTGCTCTGTCATAACCTTGTGCTGACTTAGGAGGAGCGCGGGGTTTAAGGAAGACTGTCTTTTTATATGATGAAGAAGTTGAGGGTATAGGTTGTGAACTGAAGTATGAATTATTATTGGCGTGAGAATCATGAGATGTAACAGTAGTGAGAACATTAGCATAGGATTTTGAGGTGGCTGGGTGTATTTTGCTTGCTTCCGCATATGAAACACAGGAATGAGCCATGGTGTGTTTAATGTTTTTTTGCCTCTGAAACTCAGGGCAAGTCTTGTCTGTAGCATAGTGAAATCCAGAACAATTAACACAAGATGCAGAATCCTCTTCTACTAAACAAGTTTCACCTAAGTGATTTTGTCCACATTTATAGCATCTAGGGGCAGCTGATCTGCATTGATTTTTAGTGTGGCCATAACGGCAACAGCGGAAACATTGTATGGTGGGATACACATAAGTCTCAACAGGTAGTGCATTATAGCATACATAAATTCTTTTAGGAAGAGCTTGTCCATCAAATGTTACTACAACAGTTTGAGATGGTTTCCATGTATATGACCCATTCACTTGAACTTTATAATTTAGGCGTCTAACTTTCAATATTTCACCAGTACCTATGGGTGTTGTTATATTTTCTTTAATTTCTTCCACACTCCATTCAGATGGGATACCCCGGACCAAGCCCATACGAGTGACATTAAAAGTGGGTAGAAATGCTTTAAATTTGTTCAGAGTCAATAAATTGCTATTAATAAATACATTAGCAGACATAGGGTTTGTAAAAGCTACAACACACTTATTCCTACCAATTCTCTTAACACTGCCAGGAACAATATTCTGAAATTTGTTATTTTTAAGGAAATTTCCGAATGCAATAGGGTGAAGAATGGTGCCACTGTTTTCAGTACTGGTAATACGCTGAACATGAACTATGTATGGCCCTGAATCAGAGGCCTGGTACTCCTTCCTACCTACACCAACTGGTTGGATTGTTTGTATTGCAGTAGGATCCAACTGCAAAGATTGAGAAGCAGAAATTTCAGAGGGTTGTGGAACTGATGTATTGTTATGTATTTTGAAGTCAGATTTTAAATTAACTTCTGTGCTGGGAATACATGTACAGTCAATGTGAGAAGAGGTTCCCTCAGGAATCACTCCCTGTCTACTCCGTTTTGTTTTATTACATTGCTTACATATTATTTTATGTTTATGTGAACGCCTCTTACGTGAAGCACTAACTTTACCGGAGGTCGACGCATCAGTTTCCCTTCCACTTGTGGCTACAGACCCATCAGTGTCCATACCACCCATATCAGTTGATATGGTAACATAATTACTTACAGGGGGACTTAAGTCAGGGCCTAAATCCCCCACATCTGCTATAGGCGGGTCGTTCATACGACCCGGGAATAGTCTTGGACTATGCTACAAAAATATACAAAAACTTACCGAAAATCAGGAAAAATTTACACAAAAATAATATTACATACACTACAAAGAAAATATATTTACATAACAACCTCAACTGAACCAATTATCTACTTAAAATTTAATTATAAAAAATTGCTGAGAAAAAATACACCCGGTCTAACCGAAATTTCCCGCGCTTTTTTTTCATCAGCAAGTTCCTTGTCTCATTGCTGTGTTTTCTCCAACACTGCCGTCCACTAACTAAAAGGCAGCTAAGTGCAAAAAGTAGTTTTCGAGAAAACGCAAAAATAAGTGGGAATTAATGTCTCTTGAAAAGTATGCTACCTAGGAACAAGGTTGCAAGTTATATACGTAGGCAAAGTCTTTTTGCACAATATGTGATATATTGCATTCATTTATTTTAATCACATTTTATTTAAATTCATTCTCTAACTTGTAGCTAAGCATTTTTTTCCATTTTTACATAATATACTGCACTATAAGGCCGCTAACCATACCTTAACTGCTTTATAGTAAAGCAATTTCTTGTAGCCACCGCGTCTTGTACTCATAGTAAAAGTTATCAAAATATACTTAGTTATAAAGCAGTTAAAGGATTTTAACAGACTTATAGCCTAGTAACTAACACTTGGAAGACTAACTTCACTTACTTAGAAAGCAGTTATGGGATTTTAAACGCTTTTAAGCTCGGTATTGTAAAACATATTGTTATACTGGTTCTCCTATTGCTTAACTAGAAGGCAGTTAAAGACATCTCGCTCGCAATTAACTGCCTTTTAAATAAGCATTTGCGGGTAAAAAGTTGAGAAGTTAAAAACTATTTTATGAAAATCAGAACTTTATTTATTAATAAAAAAGAATAGACACAGAGTACCTCTAATTAAATTGTGTAGGAACTTAACAAATAGCTTATTATTAATTAAACAATATAAAATAAAAATATTAATATAATAAAAATATTATTATTAGTATAATTACTTCTTATAAATAATCTTCTTTCAGAATGTGTCATCATCCAATACTTGTTATTAATATCCAAACGTTCCTCGGGAGTAAATATAGTTGAACAACATTTTGTACACTTCATATCACAGCCTGTTTTTACATTGTACTTGCTTCTGCGTTCCTTTTCCTTCTCAACTAATCTATCTTTAAAGCTGGTATCATATTTCTTTCTCTTTGTGGAAGATGGTGGTGCTAAATTAACTAAATCTGTAGAAATAGAGCAATCAAAAATAGATAATGATGTACGTCTTTTCTGTAACCGATGTCCAATAATCTCTTCTGTTCTTGTAAATTCTTGAGTATGTCGTCGCGTTATAATTTTTTTGGGAAACGTTTTAATTATTGATGTTTTCCTTTTCAATATTGGTTTACTTTTAGGGTTTGAAACTGTATTTTATCTTTGCATGTCATAACCATATTCAGTATCATCACTAAAAACTTCTTCACATGGTTGGTAGTCCTTATCCTTAACAGTCATCACTGTTATAATCTAATATTTCTGGTATAATGCAGTGAGAAGAAGACGGCATCGGGGAGGGGGAGGGCATCGATTCGTGGCAGTATATGGAATGTGTTTCAAGCTGTTGAGTTAATGTTTCTATTGTAAATTTCAGAGTTTCTTCTGGTTAGCTATAATTATATTTGATTTGTGTTTCATTGAATTTTTGAAACACTTGTGATGTCATCGAGTAAGATTCTTGGTAGAGAAGATTAACTAAATCGTTATTGTTAATGCGGGGGTACTTTGATTCTTTTTGGCTAATATTAGGTCTTTACCAATGAAATTGCCGTTTAACGTTTTTTTTAATGTATTTTTTATTTGTAGTAGTCTGTAGGCACAAGGTCTGGTGAGTAGGGCAGATGACGGAGAACTTCCAACCCCAGTTCTTGCAACTTGGAGACCGTCTGCTGTGCAGTATGACGTCGCGCGTTATCGTGCAGGAGCAGCGGAGACGAGCGATTGACCAATGCTGGTTGGAGATGTGCCAGCTTCTCCATCATTGTGTTCAGTTCTTCACAGTACACATCTGCAGTAATGCTCAACCCGTTTGGTAAGAAGTGTGTAATGAATCACACCGGCACTAGACCACCAAAACCGTGACCATTACTTTTCTTGGGGTAAGTTTTCGTTTAGGGCATTGTTTAGGTGCTGAACCAGGATCCAACCAACTTGCTGAGCGCTTGCGGTTATCAAACAGAATCCATTTTTCATCTCAGGTAACAATGCGGTTCAAAATTCCTTCATTTGTGTGTCTGTTGAGCAGTGCAAGGCACGTTTCGACGCGTACTTCGCGCTGGCGATCATTGAGTTCGTGGGGCACCCATTTGTCAAGCTTTTTTACCTTGCCAATTTGAAGCAAATGGACCAATAATGTTTTGACGCTAACGTTGAAAGCTGCTGCTAATTCAGCCGTCGATTGTGTATCATCAGCTTCCACGATCGCCTTTAATTCGTTATTGTCGACCAAAGTCTACGGACGACCGCGAGGTTCATTTTTCAGGTCGGAATTCCCAGAACGGAATTGATGTTGCGTCCCGCTTGTGCCGCGTTGCTGCCACGACGGTACTCATATTCCATAATTACTCGAATTTTTAACGTATCCATGATGACGAAAAAGATTGAAATGCGATGAAAATGTAACACTAATCAATAAACAAATGACTACTTTTGGAAAAAGAATTCCATGTATTTAAAATAAAATTAATTTGAAATTAGAATTCTTAGCTAAACAAAAATTATTTTGATTTGAAATGGCCAGTACTGCAGAACGGAATTTCATAGGTAAAGCTATTATTAGAGCAAGTGGAAATGCGTATAGATGGCATGCTGTTAGTGTCAAGGCGTTGTGTAGTTGGAAATTCCTGGTCTACCAACACACTATTCATCATAGTTTGGATCCTTGATGATACACAGGAACGTCTAAAATACATTGAAATATAATCAGTTAACTAATGAACCAATTATACGACACATCTCTTTCGCACTAATAGGTATAAAACAATCAGCAATCGAAACAGATATCTACAACAACAATTACGATGAACTTAGAAACAGTAGGTACTTTAAAACCCTCTTGCAATAGGTAGGTACATAATGAAAACTAGCAGCATGCGTTTTACCTGTGCAGGTATTGCGGAATACAGAAAACCTACGCTACGAGCACCCGAAGTGAAAAGGAAGGAATGGAAAGGAGAAGAAAGGAAGGAATATAGCCTGAGCTAGTCAAACGCAAACGCAAATCACGAGCGTTTAACTGCTTTTTAGACTAGTATTGTCGTTTAGCTGCTCTCTAGCGATTGATATTTAGCTAATACTAATTTCAATACATAACTTAAAAGCCGCTATTGGCGTATAACTGCTTTCTAGCGTAGTTTTTCTTTATAACTGCTTTATAGTTAAGGCACGATGTTCAAATGGTTATTTGTATGACACAATACATGAAGGTAGTTAAAGACAGTTAGCTGCTTTTTAGTCAAGCATTACTAGATAACGTACTTTTAGTTAGGTAAATTTAGAAAAAAATGATACATCAATTTGCCGTTAAAGTATGTTAACGTCTTTCTAGAGAAGTATTGTGGCTTAGCCGCTTTTTAATTAAGGGAGTAACGAAATTTATGTGGTTTAACTGCTCAGCAATGTTCTGTATCTCTAAAACTATAAATCATAGAAAAATGATTCTTACACCGAAAGATAGAGCATCGAAAGTTGTATAAGACTACATTACAAAGTGAAAAACGACCAACTGTGGCTTAACGGCCTTCTAGTTAGTGGACGGCAGAACATATAATACCTGTTTTGTCTTAATGCAAAACAGTCATATTATATGTCTTCGAAAACACAGCAATGATAATGAAGACCTGTTTGATATCTGCTGGTGATCAGAAATAATATAAAACACAAGGATGCAATGTGAATGTAAAACTTTATAAATCAACCCAAAATTAAAGCCATTTTGTAAGTTTACATATATGCTTTTAATATTTTAATAAGAAACTAAATTTAGTCATATTACCAAACATCTTTACATTAATTCAAGTTAATGAAGTTCAAGAAATTGTTATGATACTCATAAATCAAAAAAAAAAAAAAAAAAAAAAAAAAATTTTAACCTTATCTATAAGTAACAGTTAACAAAGATACAAAATAATTCTTAGTCTTTGAGATCAGATGATAATGACATTATAATTGTTAGGCATAACTATGCTTCATTATACAGCTTTAAAATTATTATAAAGTAAATCGGATGCCCTATTGTTATCACTGCCAGATCTACTTATTTCCTTACAGTAGTATTTTGAAAATGTTTCTACACACTTCCAATTTCCCCTCTCTAATATCTCCTGTACTGGTCTATTATCCAGCCATCCCCGAGAAGCTACAGCTGATCTTATACTACCTGGGGAAGCATCAATCTTAGCTAGTTTGAATGCTGATCTCACCCAACCTGCAATCATTGTTTTAGATGCAGGCCTGACCACTCCTGTGATGGAGATAAAAAGAGAGCAAATTACTTGATTGTCCTGACAGCGCCTGGCTTCAGAGATTTTAATCAACTCCTTTACATGAGTTACTGGACAAATTTTAGGATCTTGATGCCGCACAAGAAGCCAGCCTGATTGCCTGTGGGAACCTGTGTCAGTTTTAGAGCCGAATCTTGGCCAGAATATCACAGTATCCTCAGTCTCTTCAAACCCTTGTTCACTGTGTTCCAAGAGGGTAAGGTCATGTAGCCTTCGACCAGAGGCTAGTAGCAAGACCAATGCAGTTCGTCTGCTTTGGTCAAACAAAGAATTAGAACAATTAGAAAACCTTAGCCAGTCAAACAAAATATTTACATCCCATACAGGGAGTTTAGGTTGGTGTGGTTTAGAAAGAGAGATAGCTTTTAAAACTTGTTGAATAAAAAAGTTCTTTGATAGGTTTTCTACGGTTGCTGCACAGTATGTTGAAACAGCTGATTTATGTAAGAGAATTGTACTGTATGCAAATTTATTTTGTAAATATAAATTGGCTAAGAACCTGGCCACATCTTTACCCTCTGGACTATTACTGTCTACACTATGCAACTTACACCAGTGTAACCACCTTTTTAATGGGGCACTATAAGTGTTTAAGGTAGAAGAACGCCAGCTCTTTTTTAACAACTGTTGCTCCTCCCTACTCCAATCTGTTACTTGACCCTCCCACCCCCAACTTTCCAGGCTTGAAGCATTAGCTTGTCTACCTGAGGAGGGCTCCACCCCGTCGTCCAGTCCACCAGCACATCTCTTAGGTTCTCTATTGGAAGGGGGGAAGCTAGCGCACGTGCCTGGAGATCCGGGAACCAGAAGCACTGGGTCCACCGAGGCGCTATCACGTAGTACGTCCCTGTTGCACTGTTTAGGTGTGCCAAGACCCTGGGTATCATGCTCGGAGGTGGGAACACCCACGCTATTTGGAACGACCATCTTTGGCTGAAAGCGTCGCAAAAAAGAGATGAGCCATCTCTTGAGTCTAGAGTCACATACCTTGGGACGACAGCGGTTTCTCTTGTTGCGAAGAGATCGACTTCGGGGATGCCCCACTGTCTGAAGATTGCCTCCGTGGCAGGTGGTAGCAGATGCCATTCGGGTACTGACCTTCCCCTTGATAGGCAATCTGCTATGCCGTTTAAGTTTCCTGGTAAGTGGAATGCTGTCATCGTTATGTTGAATTGGTAAGTCAATTCTAGTAACCTGGTTGTTAGGCCTAGCAAATTTAATGATCGGGTTCCACCCTGATTCCTGATGTATGCCACCAGAGTTCTGTTGTCTGATTGGACTAGAATGTGGGCATTTCGTAAAAGTACCCTTTGCGACCTGATGACAGCAAAAACTGCGTACATCTCCTTCATATTGGAGTGCCAGGCTTTTTGGTTTGTCGCCCATTTGCCTGAAAGATATTGGCTGTTTAAATTTGCTCCCCAGCCCGCATCCGCTGCGTCTGTGGTCAAGAAATGAGTTATTTCCTTTTTGTGAAGTGGAGTTGGACTGCCCTCTATCGCATCCAACCACCACCGCAAGTCCTCTCGCACTCTGGGGCCCAGTGCCCTCTTCTGATTCTTCCAAAGAAATTTTTTTAGAAAGAGTTGTGCCCTGCGACAGTGAAGTCGCCCCTGAGGGACTGCATGGTTGGCAAAATTTAGAGTGCCTAACAAACTCTGAAGCTCTCTTAACGAGCAGCTGTCTCGAGTTAAAATTTTTGTCAGGTAGCTTTTTATACCCTGTATTTTCCGGACGGGCAATGCTACTGTCTGGTTTTGAGTGTCCCAGACCAGCCCCAAGTATTCCAGCTTGTGTGTGGGCTCTGTTATGGACTTCGGGTAATTTATATGCCAACCGAGAGTCTCCAAGATGGACAGTGTTTCCGCAACCTGTGCCATTAGCTTGGTTTTGTCCTGGCAAGCCAGGAGGTAGTCGTCGAGGTACACAACGAGGCGTATGCCACGCTCTCGGAGTACTTCTGACACCCAGTTCGAAACTGCTGCAAACGCACGGGGTGCCGAGGACAGGCCGAACGGTAGTGCTGTTAGCTGAAGGATTTCTCCTTTGTAAACAACCCGCAAAAACCTCCTGTGAGTCTCCGCGACACTCAGGTGGAAATAAGCCTGGTGAAGGTCGATCTTCACCAACCAGTCGTTCGCCTGAAGGAAATTTACTACATCTACTTGTGAAATTAAATAAAAGTGTTTTGTCTTTATATAAGTATTGAGAGCCTTGAGATCGAAAATTGGGCGCAGTCCCCCATCTGATTTTTTTATTAAAAACATCTTTGAAAAGAAGCCCGGTTCTAGACATAAAGGTCTTTCTAAGATTTGTTTGTTCTTTAACTCTGTGATCATTTGTGTCATTTCGGGGGAAACTTTGGTGGAAAGACATTGTAAAAAATTTTGAGTGGGGAATTTTAGAGGGGGTTTCTTCCTGAAGGGAATGCGGTAACTTGCTATTGACTTCAAAATAAATTGGCTTGCCCCTAGCTGGGCCCATTTTTCTGTGGAAAATTTTAGGCATCCCCCCCTGAATTCCCTTTGTGTGTCAATTTTCCTTGGGCTTGGAGTTTGATCTTTCTGTATTGGAACGATTTTGACGAAAGGGCCGATTCTTCCTAACAGTATTCTTAAATTTTTTATCCGACTTCCTAGTCTTATTCCTATTGTACCCTTTTTTATTTTGAAATCCATGATCCCCCCGCTCTGGAGCCTTTTTATCTTTTAAATAGGTTGGGGTATTTAACCAGACCTGGGACCCTCCAAGGGACTGAATTACAGGTTGTAAAGCCTCTCTACTAAATAGGTATTCAGAGCTGGGTGGAACATTTTTTAAAGTATATCTTAGGTTTTCATTAGAAATTTCTTTTATAATACGTTCACGCCTAACTTCAATACACTCGGAACGCTTTCCACAAATGATCTGCATGGTGGTTTCAGAGTTCTTATGACATGAAGAACCCGGTCCAAAATTATCAGATATTTTTTCAAATAAAGTATTTGGATTTAAACCCTGCGGATTAGCACTAGCCCAGTTAACAATAGTCTGTAATCCTGATTGCAATAATTGCCTTTGTTCCAAAACCTTGTTTTGCAAGCCAGCTAATAATAACTCAGTTGAAGCTAAATAGTCTTTGCTTTTATTAAAGTGACATAACTCATCGTTGATACGTAATCCTGTAAATCCAGGGGTTGCCAAGCAGCCCTGTAGGACGCGTTTGTACCTAATACCTTTCCATGCCTGAGAGTCAAACTGTTGCAACTTATTTAATTCTGTAAATCTATCATTATCACTAGGTGGGATAATTTTTTTATCATCAATATCCGTGTTCAAGGAACCCCAAACAATAGACAACGAGTTGGGCTGAGTAGGCATTGTAATGAATTTTTCTGACCTTGCTTCATTATCAATTAATTGTGTGCCAATACTTGTACTGGCACTAGGCATTATATTACCACTACTTGGTGGGTCTGTACTATTATAATACACAGGATACTGGCTCAAATAATTGGATATATACGACACTTGGGACATTAAGGAATCAATACGAGGATCGCTATTAACATGTTTCGACATGTACTTACGGTTTCGCCGCGTCGAGGCACGAGAACGCTTATTGGGCAGGGGCGATGCCATGCCCTCCTCAAACTCCGAGGATGAGGAGGAGTTGCTTTTTGATGCCCTAGAGCTTGTTGACGATGATTGTTCTCCATCCGAAGCAACAATATCGGCTCTTTCGGGGTCCTCACTACCTCTACCTACCGGTTCCATTATTGTTGAAATACACTGCTGCGTCTTTAAAACAAGCACTAAACACAATCACTAACACTAAATGTTCAAATATAACCGGGAATATATCTGTTATTAAGTGCTTATTACAAAAAAAAGATTTTCTCCGAAAAAATGATCTAACTTTTTAGAATCACAAGAATGCAATGACGCTTGACAGCGAAAATGGCGGTAAAGTATTCATAGCGCCCTCTGGTGCCAGAAATAAGAAGGTATTCCTGCCAAATTGTAAGGAAATTCTCCTAATTCCACAGATTCATAAGACTGCTTCTTCATTATCATTGCTGTGTTTTCGAAGACATATAATATTATAATTCTCACTCCGACCCTATTTTATATTTTGAACAATAGTGTAATCGCTTGATCACATGCCGCATTTGTCGTATTGTCTGTCCAACTGCACCGCACCTCCCCTTGTTTGTAAGTCTGCTACACTTGTCTATTCAAAACATGTGATAAAATCATTTAGGACCATATGACACGGTTTATGGGATTATTTTTTTGAAACTTATCAAAGAATTGTCAATTATAACAAAAAAAAATATATCCATGAAATAAAATTAATCTATACTCCATTTGGTTAGGTACTTAACTAAAGGTAAACAAATCATAAAAAAGGTTCTTTTATAGGGCCATTTTTCATCTTGAAACAAAACGTTACCAAAATAAATTATTTAATCATTCAAAATAATTTTCCTTTTCTATACTAGCATATTTTACTACTTTGTTTAATATTAAATTGTAATTATTAATTCTTAAGCTTGAGACCAATAAATAAATCAAATCCGATAATTATGTCATAAAGTATTGAAATGTGCCTACTACAAAGAATCTAAAAAGACAGGAAATCAAAACATTTTTCTACATAATAGACTTTTGATAACTCGAAAAAATTAAGAAGTAGTAGCGCGAGGAAGCGCGGCAAAATAATTAACCGATATTATACTTAGTCGGGTAACCAGTCGGCATTCGTAACAGTTTGTACTTTCGTTCGTTTTTGTGTTTCTTTTGCCGTAAATTGCATTAATTAGTTATTGTTTTGTTTGTTCGTTGTTTTTATTGATTGTTAGTTGTGTTGTTATTAATTTCACTCCCAATTCATAAGATACCATTGTAATAAAGGTTGCAGAGCCCTGAACGCCGCCATTTTTATTGTTTACCTTTAGTTAAGTACCTAACCAAATGGAGTTATAGAATAGTCACGGTAGCTCGCCCCCTATCTACATGGGACCTAAACATACCGGCGAAATATGGGTGTACATTAGTACACCTCTGCCTAACCTTTCCGGGGAATACAGGCGTGATGGTATGTTAGTCACGGTAGCGAAGGTATCGATTATTCGACTAATTCGATCGGCTTGCTCACGGTTTCATCTCGCAATTCAAATCTTGCGACAGAAGTTATCCTGTATCCTTCAGGATGCATTCTACCTCATTGCTAAAATTTATCGAAATTCAGCGGTATAGCTGTGCAAATAATATCAATAATAAGTTTATTTGCGTATATTTATGTAATAACTAGCTGTCTGTATCTTCATCGGTATGAAAAATACATAGTAGCCGATTCTTAGACCTATGCATATAAAATTTAATTAAAATCGACCAAGCAGTTTCGGAGGAGTATGGTAACTAACATTGTGACAGGAGAATTTTATATATAAGATGTTACTTAAAATTCGTTTTTGCTGTGCTGTGTAAATAATATTCTATTTGATTCTGTAAAGTTGACTCGACAGTTCCTACTTCGTTGCGGCCGTCTTTAGGACCATCGGAGTACCTACTGACTTTACCTAACACAATCCATGCAGTTAACAAGGAAACGGGGCCATTTGCAATAAACTTCCATTAAGTAGCAGTTTCTAATGAAGTCGTACAGAGGTGTGCGACAGGTCTGAGGTCGCGCGCGCCGCCTCACGATCAACAAACGACCCTTGTACGGGAACCGATAGATACTTAGGCAGGTACTTCTGCTAAACTTACCAATTCGGAAAGTAATTCGTTTAGGTAGTGATTGTTCCGAGAACGGTTCTATTATTCTTGTAGCTATTAAAGGTTAAACAGGATGGTTTTGTTGATGGTAATTTTAGATAACGTCTGAACTTAAAGTCTCCTTGAATAACGATTGTTACGAACGATTCTTTTGTGATAGCAAGAAGTACTGTATCTCCCTATTAGCACAGGGACCAAGCCTTCAGGTTATACTTAGTAATTTTTATTTATGTTTAGAATATTAATTATGGATTTATAGCGTTGTATCTGATTACATAAAAAATCTGGCTAATAGAATATTACAGGCCAGTTTAAATCGAAACGACGCAATTTACGAGCTTCAGCACTGTTTAGTGCTGCCAGAGAAAATGTTGCCTCATTAGTTATTCACGGACCGTTCCAGGTCACAGCCGGCTGACATCAGCACGACGGCACCGTGCCGAGGCCGACATCATCAGCCCCATCAGGGATAAGCCCGTCTAAGCTTACGACAAACATTTGTGCAAACGTGCACAGACTCCTGATTGCCCACTTGTTGTAACATCATTATTCTGGCCACAAAAAACATCGGCCATTGTACGACCCCTTCACGGGGGTCACACAATACGATTTCTAAGCGCAGGTTTTTTTGGCGTCAGCTGCGCAAGTGGACGCCCATTGTCACGAAAATGGGATTAAACGATCCCACTAAATTATTTATTACTGACACTGTTTTTAGTTATGTTAAAATTAAGGGTTGTGGGGTGGATTTCTATTGAAGTTTTCGAAGTTACCCTGGCTGGATGGCCCTTCGGTTATCGAGATCCCCTCGCAAAATAATTATATCTTTTTATCCATTACAACGATTATAGTATTTAACCGTGCGTTACGGCATGAAATCGGATTGATTAGCGATACATAAAACGAATAGAATAGTTTGTCGATTGTCAATTATTTTAATCGATTACGGCTACCGTTAGAATATTTTATGAACAATCGTGTCGAATTGGTTCGTTCGGGAGGCGGCTACCGTTTTTGTAATTCGATTTTGATGATTTATATGTGGTCATAAAATGGTAATTTTTGTCATATTTTTAATGAGTTCTTCAGCAATGTTCTGTAAGTCTCGGGTGCATAGGTTCGGCCGTTGCCCTGTGTCAAAGAATAACATTAAGGTAGTAGGTAGGTTATAACGTTTGCGTACTATGTACCAGTTGAGTCGCGTGTGACATGCAATGTTTGCAGCAAATGTATCGATGGAGGTAACGATGACATCGATTGTCACGGCTCTCATTATTTCTTACGGACAACGAACTAGAAAGTAAAATGTATATCATACGGCGTTCATGTTCTCGTGGGATAATTGATAGATTTATCACATATTCCTAAGAGGCACGTACTTATGTACGTATGTTAAGTTCGGGTTCCCGTTTCACTCATTTTAGTCCTTTTCTTATTACACAATTTTTTCCTTATCTTATTATCAAAGGACAGGAGAGCCCTTGTTCATATTGTGCTTATACCTAATAGTAGGTAACAGTAATGATAACACCACTCGCAAATTAAGTCGGGCAATGTTGTTAATATGTAGTAACTGGATTCTACATAACCTCCGTCGTGACTGTAGCACGGCGCGGCTCGGCGCGGCACGGCCCGCGTCGAACACTCACCGCTCATTAGCCAGCGCCGTTGCATCGTTAGCCTAACTTTATTATGTCGAATAAATAATGCATTAGCGGCATAATGTTGCGGGGGCTGTTTATGTGGCCATATCTACACTATATTTGTGTCTAAGTCCAATGGGAACTTATGTAGAGAAAGCGGTACAGAGAGTTGAAATAGGCGTTATGTCGGTTAAAAGAAAGCAAAGATGAAATAAACAAAAATCTGTTTGCTTACCTACATATTCAAAATAAAAACTATCTGACAAATTTGATTGTACGCACGGCTATACATCAAGCTATACAAAATCCAGTTTATGCTGGCGTATGGGATACCTATACAATGCGAGATCAGCTTAAACTGGATTTGTATAGGTTGACCTGTAGCCGTGTGTACCTACCTACTTTTTTTGTTTTATCTTAATAAACAATCTGTTCTTCCACATCGTTGACTAAAATAATTGTTATCTATTATCTACCCATGGCCACTCTCAAATTAGGAAGGTACTGATTGGTTGCATTTTGTTATAATGATGATACCAATATTTTAATTGTTGCCAGTTTGGAAAAAAAATGTGTTATTGCTTTTACTAGATAATGGCTTAAAGAAAACATTTTTCTATTTTCTAGCTTCGTAATTGTCAAGTATTAAGTAAGCAATAATGATAAATATTGATCGTAAGTAGGGAAGTACCTATTACCTACCTACTAATACTTCGACCGGTAGACGTAGTGCTGGTGGTAGCCACTGCGATGGTTTTAGTGGTGAGAATCCTACCCACTCCGGTCTTACGGCAGAACAGCTATGGCCGTTTGAAGGTATGATATGTCCCTGTTGGAAAAAATAGCTAGAAAGGTATTTACACGAAAGTAAAGACTACGTTTAATCAAATACTTATTTAATTCCCAGCCTCTAAATTTCCTTTCATCGCAATAACTATGAATGGAATGAATCCAGGATCAGTTTCAACTCTCGATCCTTTTTCCATTGCAGCCCTGCATCAATGTAATTGCGTCCGTTCCGAGCACCGCGTTCGTGCGGTTGCGTCGTGTGCTCTCGCGACACATACATCAGGTGCTTCCGCAACGCTCCTACATGCCGCGCTAATTAGCAGCCGCAGTTAAGTGCTCTCTTGTACTTATTGGACCTGCATGTCCCGTCTCATGGCTTTTATTGATTTTATTAGTTGGACCCTTTTGCCACTTGTGTGGTCGAGGGTTAAGAGAAATCATTCTCATAACGATACGAGTACCTCATCCAATCTTTATAACACTTTTATTAGGTACTGCAAATTAGCAATAAAGACTTAAAATTAAGGCAAGCATCTTGCTAGTTCCTACCTTTTATAAGTAAGTACGTAAATCTCTTAAACACTGTTTTTTTCTTTGCATTGTTACAAAGGAGTTACCTAGGTACCTACTTCATGATACCAAGACTGTAATATAACTTTTAAATTAAAATTGAAGGTACTTACCTAATTAAATATCCGATTCATTTTAATACAAACTCCATCAAAAGCTCCGAAAACATAATCTTAGTAGGGCAACAAGTCTTTCTATGAATTTGATTATCATTTAAATCTAGCACCTACAGCAGTGCGCATTACGTCCGTCAATCTACGATAAAAATCTCATTTTAAATTAGCACAAAAGTCTCCGAATACATGAATTTACTTGCGTCTTATGGACTGCTTCCCACGCATACACTGCCCACAAGAGAAGCAAATTGTCTTGATCACTGCTTTGTTAAAAATAAACTTAATACTTTAACTTTGGTATGTCATTCAACTTTAACGGATCACTATAGTGTTATGGTTGCGATACCCCTCAAAACTAGCAACAGACCCAAAAGGGATCTTTATTACACCAAAACCGACCATGATGCCGCCATAAGAGACCTCCAAAATATTAACTGGGAAATGAAGCTGCATATGGGTGACCCAAATATAATGACAAACGTGTTCTTGAATACCATAAGCGAAATCCTAGCAAAACACACAGTTACTCGTAAGATACCGAGGCGAAAAGTAACTATTAAGCCCTGGATTTCTCCTGGACTATGCAGATGTATGAGAAATCGAGACAAACTTCACCAAAAATTAAAAAAAGACCCTGAAAACTCAATTCTAAAAATAACATACAAACGCTATCGCAATACATGTAATAATCTATTAAAGAATCTGAGAAATAATTACTTCAAATCAGAGTTTGCACAGGCAAAATGTAACATAAAAAACCAATGGCAATTAGTTAAACAAATGTGTAATTTAAATACCCAACAAAAAATACCATTAGAGCTATTGTCCACCAAATCTACCACTCAAGAGGCATTAGATAGTATAAATAGGTATTTCGCTAACGTAGGTAATAACCTGGCAAATACAATTTTGTCGAGGACTAGGATAAGTGAGTCAAACCTATGCAAACAATGTGCGCAAAAATCGAATATGGCACCATTAAACTCCTTCCTACTTCTCCCAACTGATGAGATAGAAATAAAAAAAACCATAATTGGTTTAAATTCTAATAATTCGTCGGGATGGGATGGAATCTCTACTATCTTTATTAAAAAAGCAGCAGATATCCTGGTTATGCCATTAACTACTATATTTAATACCTGTTTCTCTAAGGGTATTTTTCCAGATGCATTTAAAAAGTCCACCACAATTCCTATCTATAAGTCAGGGAACAGAGAACTGGTGTCGAATTATAGACCCATCTCCCTTCTACCCACTTTGTCAAAAGTGCTGGAGAAGTTGGTAAATACAAGGCTCAAGAAATACCTTGAGTATCACAAACTGCTCTCAGAAAATCAATTTGGATTTAGAGAAAAAATATCTACCACTGACGCATTACATAAATTAACATCATATATAGTTGAGAATCTGGATAGAGGACAGAAAACTCTTGGTATTTTTCTTGATCTGGCGAAGGCGTTCGACACCGTCTCTGTTCCCATCCTTCTACAAAAACTTGAGAGCCTAGGCATTCGTGGAATACCACTACAACTTTTCCGGGACTACTTATCCAACCGGAAACAAGTGGTAAAAATTAATGACAGCCTAAGCCGAGAAGAAAACATATGTTTTGGTGTGCCCCAAGGTAGCGTGTTAGGTCCTACGCTGTTCCTTATTTATATTAATGACCTTTGTAACTTACAGTTACACGATGGTCAAATAATAACATTTGCTGACGACACGGTTTTATTGTTTAACTCTAGCACTTGGAAGGATGTGACAGAAGCGGCAAATCAGGGTTTTGCCTCAGTAACCACATGGATGGATAATCATTTGTTAACACTCAACCTCGAGAAAACAAAACTTATTACATTCACTATAAACGCTAAAACACAACCTCCTCCAAATTCAATCATAATACAAGCACATACTTGTGACAATACTAGTAACTGTCAGTGTAAACCAATATCTAGAACTAAATATATTAAGTACCTTGGAGTAACACTAGACCAAAACCTAAGCTGGAAAGAACATATCATTAACCTAAGCAAGCGCGCAAGAAAACTAATTTTTGTGTTTAAGACAATCAGAAACACATGTGATATAAAATTACTACGCAACGTCTATTTTGCCCTTTGCCAGTCTATTTTAGCCTACGGACTAAATGTCTGGGGAGGCACTTCAAAAACCTCTATGCTACAAGTTGAAAGAGCCCAACGTATGATACTTAAAGTTATGCGTCGTAAAAAGTATACATATCCGACAACTCAATTATATTCAGAATTAGGCGTCCTCACAGTACGAAAATTATTTATTAAATTGATCATTCTCAAACAGAATACAGTTAAACCACACTTTGAAACAAGGCGAAGAACAGATATTGTATATAAGATACCGAAACAAAAGACTTCCTTTGCGCAACAATTTTTTAACTATCTTGGCCCAAGCCTATATAACATCGTAAGTAAAAATGTAAATCTAAAACAACTTAATACACAAACCCTAAAGAAAACTATTCATGAATTCCTGGAACTGTTGGACTATAATTCGACCGAAAATCTACTGAAAACTGATATAAATAAGTGAGGCACATAAAAACTAAAAAACACGTAAGCACATTGACTGACATCATAAACACACAAACTACACATACATCTTTTTAAATATACTTACCCTATTAACTAACTGAAAACATCGTCATACCTTACACTATACATGTAATTTACTGGCACTTTATAATGGTTATTAGCTAAATAAGTTCCTTGAGGTATTGTGTAAATTTGTTGATCTGAAGGCGAGGAAGACTATCCGCTCGTGATACAGTTTTTAACTAGTACGAGTGGATAGGGCGACTTAGTCTAATGACAACCAATGCTCACTACGCTGTCCTATTGTAACAACTAGAACGATATATGACCAATAATGTATCCTTTTAGATAGTTTTAATCATGTAATGTTTTTGTGGTGAGAAAATAAACTATTCTATTCTATTCTATTCTATTCTATCTAATCTATTTTTATAATTTGAAGAAAATTTGAGAGAGTCGCCGGATCGAATTTTAGACATTTTAATTGTTCCTACTCGATGAAGTAACAGATGAGGTAGGTATTCCGGAGTAAAGACTTGTAATGTCCGCCCGATCATTACGTTAACATTGACAAGTAGAGAATGTAGCGGTGCGTTGCAGTCTCATTTGCATTTTAATTGGGAAGTGTATGGAGATGTAGCAGTATCTATCTACTTATAATTATTGTGATGACGCGGGAGGTCTGATATCGAACGATTATGTAAGTAATGATGATCTTATATACCTAGAGGTCCGACAAAGGCAGGAGAGGATGTTGGTGACAAAATTACGCAGAATTATCTGAATATTATTATTATATATATTTGAAGCGGCGGTAGCGTAATGGCTAGGGCGTCGGACTTGCGATCATATGGTTGCCGGTTCGAAACTCACCCATTGCACTACCGACGTGAACCCACTCGTAATACAAGCATTTAGCTTAGTACGAGGGGTTAACAAGAATACTAGTAATGTGCGACCCACATTGCTAGTAAGCTTTTTTTTTAAAAAAAAAAAAAAAAAAAAAATATATATATATATATGAAAATAACACATTCATTAATATTTATAAGTATAAGTAAGTCAGTACTTCTAATACTGAATTAATTAATAATTATACAAAATCTAAGTATTTAAAGCTGTTCATTCTGGTAAAATAAATTAAAAAAACTAAGCAGATACTTTAAGTGTATAGTTAGCATAAACTATTAAGTGCATCTAGGTACCTATCAGCTTCCAGAAGAGGTTGCGCTGGCGCAGTCTAATTAACGAAGTGTCGCGTGTCGTGCCCTCGCGCTGGCAACGGAAAGCCCATTTAAGTAGTACTTGCGACGGTCAGAGGATAAGGCGAACACCTTAGTACAATATTACCTATCTAGTACAGTCACAGTACTACAAGAATTAGATAAATAAATTATTTGAAATAGACACTTTTCGGGGGTTAAGTTAATTTAATTTTCGGGGGTTAATAGGAACCTTCCACTTTCAAACAAAACGTATTATTAGTATCACCTATACTCCATTTGGTTAGGTACTTAACTAAAGGTAAACAATAAAAATGGCGACGTTCAGGGCTCTTCAACCTTTATTACAATGGTATCTTATGAATTGGGAGTGAAATTAATAAGAACACATCTAACAATCAATAAAAACAACGAACAAACAAAACTATAACTAAATAATACAATTTACGGCAAAAGAAACACAAAAACGAACGAAAGTACAAACTGTTACGAATGGCGTCTGGTTACCCGACTAAGTATAATATCGGTTAATTATTTTGCCGCGCTTCCTCGCGCTACTACTTCTTAATTTTTTCGAGTTATCAAAAGTCTAATAAGTAGAAAAAGGTTTTGATTTCCTGTCTTTTTAGATTCTTTCTAGTAGACACATTGCAATACTTTATGACATAATTATCGATTTGATTTATTTATTGGTCGCAAGCTTAAGAATTTATAATTACCATTTAATATTAAACAAAGTAGTAAAATATGCTAGTATAGTAAAGGAAAATTATTTTGAATGATTAAATAATTTATTTTGGTTACGTTTTGTTTCAAGATGAAAAATGGCCCTATAAAAGAACCTTTTTTATGATTTGTTTACCTTTAGTTAAGTACCTAACCAAATGGAGTATAACTATGCAATTTTTTTTTCGCAAACAGCTGCTTATATTTAAAGGTGCCAAAGCGAATGCATTCTCCTTAAATTTAATCATGCACGTCAAAAGGCCGGACTGATAGACGACATACGACAAATAAAATGACTCGCCATCCCCTGTCCCCACAACACAAACAGAATAACATCACATCGTAAAACTCCGTCATCCATATCCCCATATGCATAGAGTTGTACGTAAATCCATCGTCAGAACCTACCTACTAGTGCCGTAACAATATTATCAACTTACTATTACGTAGGTAGGTAGGTACATTTTACTGTCGACGTTATCGCCTGTCAATATTCTACATAGATTACGTACAGCTCGTTATGGCTTTGTATCCACTCAGTATTTTTTTTTAGGCAGGCACCGTTTTTAAACGAAGTTTGACTTGAATATTTTTATTCAAATTCTTGGGAAAACTATTTGAGCTTAGTCGGTAGCCGTAGAAATCTGTAGGTACTGTACACACGGCTATACATCAAGCTATACAAATCCAGTTTGGACTCACCTCCTATTGTAAAGGTTTTCCGTACAATTCAAGGCCAGCCTATACTGGTTTTGTATAGCATAGCTTGATGTGTAGCCGTGAGTACCTAGCATGTTCTTTAGGTAAAATATGTAGGTACTTAAGTAGATAAAGCAGCCTCCATAAAATATAGGAACTACTATTAAATACTGAGCATTATAGCAACCACAGATAATTTTATATTACCTACATACATAATACTTACTTTATACTATATTTCATTACATATACCTACTTGTAGGTAGTCAAATTTGTTTTAATGCTATTGGTCTAGCAGGCCACTAAAACTAAACGAGAAAATAAAATTTTAGTTTAATATAATATTTCAATAAAACTACATACATAATGTAGCAAACAGCATAATTATTGTATATTACGTGCTGCTCGCACTGGTCGTCTCGTCTTGGGAGCCAAACATTTTTTTTTGGTTTTGGTAAAACAAAATTTGTTCATTGCAGTATTTTTTTTAAATGGCAATAAAAAAGCTGTCAATAATGACAGGTAGGTAAACATTGACAAGCAAGAACTCAAGAAGTGTCAAACGCAATGCGCGGGATACGAATTACTATTGTATTGATTTGACGATTGATAGTTTAAATGTTGAATAATTTAATAAGTATGATTTTGTGTAAATGATTAAAACATTATTAATTAAGTATTTTTTCGTGTGTGTGAGATAAGCTGTTGACTGTTAGACCTATCTACGTGCGCTAAACTTTAACTATACAATGTATGGTTAGTATGTACCTAGTTACTTGTATTTTTAGGATTTCATTTGTCTACCTAGCGAATATAGTTTGTTAATGAGTGAACTGTTTTTCGGCAGACAGGCATTTATATGCATTATCATCAATAGCAGTGAAGTAAGGACGTCCACATCCCGAAACGAAGCAGTGCGTGTCGGTAAGTAGATAACATTCTAATATTTCGTATATTTGACTAAGTTTCGTGTAATACCCTCAGATCGAATAAAACAAATTGATCTGAGGTAATACCTAGGTAATTCCCTACCTACCTACCTAACTTTACGAATTGTTTGCGTAAGCAGGTACCCTATCCCTTCGGGGAATTCAGGCGTGATGGTGTTTTTTTGAAAGCGTAATAGAAATGTGGGTCGCACATTACTACTATTTAATTCTTGTTAACCCCTCGTACTAAGCTATATTCTTGTATTACGAGTGGGTTCACATCGGTAGTGCAATGGGTCTTTCGAAGCGGCAAGAACCACATGATCACCACTCCGACGCCCTAGCTATTAGGCTACCGTCGCTTCAAATGCTACCTAGTTACCTATTATAAGGTGGGTAGGTACTGAAAGTAGGAAGGTATTGGGCTTGAGGCGTCTTTATCGTAGTTTTTACAGTTAACAGAAGCTGAACTGTTCTGAACTGTGACCAAAAAACCTGTGACTGTCACACTTGTTCCCTTCTATGTTCTCGCAATGCTTATGACAATAAATCAGAGTAAGGTGCAACTGGTGTTTTAAAGACGGGAAATTCGTGTTAGAACTGTGTGATAAATATCTTATGCAATGAGCAATTAATCAGATCAAAATATAACTTCTCCGGTAAAGAAAATAGGTAGATATTTATCATAGAAACAGCACTCACAGATATCGGATTTTGCCTAATATAACCCATACTGGTAGACCTAATGACAATTTGATCTGCCGTCGTACCTTATTTAGGTGTACGTTAACGGTTACGTTGTCAACATAAATAAAACCTTATACTTGGAACAACTCGCGATTCAACATTTTCCTAGAAATAAAGTCCTCTCTATTTTGTTATTTTAAAATTTATCACCGCCAAACCACTTGCGGTAAACTTCAGAAGCGCTCAGTTATTTCAAACGACTTGTACTACATACTTTGTTTTTTTTGTTTAAATATAGGAATAATGTGAGTGATTTCGTAGGTAATCGATACAATAATTGCCGTCCACTCGGCAAAGGATCCGCGGTCCGCGCCCACGCGGCGTTCACAACTTCAAAATAAACTATCTAATTCAAAATGAATGCGCGTGAGCGATACGATCACCATGTGACACGTGGGCCGAAATTAGGTTATTGGGTTATATTTTTGAAGATTATTGAAGGTGGTATAAAAGAAATTCTTGATTCTGTGGAGGTCCCGCCTGACGATTTTACATGTCTCTCACCATTTATACTAAACGACATTCTAATTCCGACCTGAAATAAGTATCGACGACGACATAATATTAAATTTTTATTATAATCTTAGCCCTACCAAGTAGATTGTTAATCGAGCCCCATTCGGTTTAAATTCGCAACTCGTAAAAAAAAAACTAGCACACACATACCTATCTTATTGTTATTACAAACTATAAAAGCGTATTCATAATCTCCTACAACCCACCCTAAAATCCACTGGTAAAGATAAAGTAGGCATGTAATAAGAACATTTTTATTTATTAAAAAATATCACTTTTCACAAAAATATTTGTAAATTTCATGCACAGTTACGATTATGATCCCATTCATTTAATCCTGTCAGGTGCTCTCGGGACATATATCTCACATGCTTGGTTCTGTTGTAGCCGCGTGAGGTTCAGAAAAAGACCAAAGCTCTGCTACTTACAGTCCTTTGCCCCCTTGCGTGTCAAGATACAAAAATCATAAAACAAAAGCGTACGCCACAAATTATCGAGCGCAACGTTTAAATAGTTGCCGTCTGTAGCCGCATGAATCATAGTGTTTATCAGCTTACCTGCTTCCACTCTCGCTATTTTGAGGTGCAGGCAAATTAAAAACTGATGGGTGGGTGTGGTAGCTTTCTGTATTATTGGGCGCATAATTATTAATATTGCAATTACAGACTTATCTGTGTCTAAAGCTTGAAATGAGGAAAAATGTAGATATAAAGCTGTAACTCCTATTGTGTACCTATAACATAAAATAAAAAATAAAAAGATGCAAGAGTAAGTGGAGTAACTTGATGAAACTTATAAGGAGGATGAAACAATTGTGTCGAAAAGTCGAAACTAGCGCCCGTTATTCTTGGATTTTTTGATTATGGTTCGACATCATTGATAATGTTGTCAATTTCGTCAGCATTATTCAGGTTGAGTTCTGTGGATTACCCTACCTCGCGTATAGGGCAGTGGGGATAAAATAATACACAATATCCAAGTTTGTAGTAGGCATTGTTTTCGTCATACTTACTCGTATCTCATCTTCTCTCTCATTTTAATCTCGCATGATAGATTCGAAGGGAAAAAAATCTCACGGTAGATTCTAAAGAAAAATATTTTTTTTGGAACTTACATTCAATAGGATAGGTATTTCAAGATTTTATGTTACTCCCAGAATAAATAATAATAGTCCAACTTCAGCATTAAACGTTAAGCGTGCATATAATGCTGCTTTAGTAGGTATGTTATAATTACGTAGGTAGGTAAGTATAATTGTTCATATCTACGACCGATTCAAAATGCTGTAGGGATCAAAGTAAGGACCTGTAAGTAGTTGTCTAGCTACTCGTCAGAGAGCGGAGCGAGCGGCCGGAGCGGTGGGTGGGAGCGTGTCCGTGCGCGAGCGCCGCGTGACAGATAGATTGCAGCCGAGCGACCTCTGCTGGCTGGGCCCGCACGTCCTAACTGTAGGGTGACCTACTGATCTAGGCCAGATTATAGAATGGGATTTTAATTAAAATTTTGGGATTTATCATTCATGGCTGTTGGTAGTCTAAGAACAATTTCTGCGTGCGTAACTACGTTCTTTTTAACAGGTACTACATTTTTTACCGCGTTTCCGTTAGACCAGCCCAGCAAAATCAGATCGCGGTTGCCTCGTCATCTCACTATTAGGCCGTAGGGCGTTGGGATGGAAAAAGGTTGCGTAAGTACTCATAATTCCTTTGCGTACACCTAAATTACGAGATCAAACCTGATTATCCTCAGCTGGTCCTAAGATCTAGTCCCTCTATAGACAACTCACGGCCGCGCCCGCAACTGGCAGTGCGCACAATGAAAAAGTGGCATCGTTCATAAATTATCGGTGCAATGGCGGCGCGTGACGTAGTCTGCGCGCGCGCACAGGCCGGTGCACGACCCGATACAACAGATACAATTGATGCAGAAGAGCCACTGTTTCCTGTCATCATCATAACTATTCTTTGAACCTTTGCACCTAACTGTTTGTGATAAATCTATTTCTTTTCTTTCTTTCTCATTTTGTATATCTGGCGCACACCTCGCATTAATCACCAGAAATGTAGGCTGGATAGATGAAATAGTGTTGCGAATTCCCTACAGTAATAATATCTACATACAATAAACTCCACCCTCAAAGGAAGTTTCGAGTTTGAGGTTCTCGCATTTTTATACTGTTTTATAGTCATTATCGTACAACTTTGGGTACTGGAGAGTGTAGAGTGTAGAGCGTCATTATTTATTTAAAGAAGTAGAAGCTTAAGCGTAACTTTCATAATATTTATTTGTAGTTATTATTACTACACAGACAGAGTACGTATTAGGTTGAATAATCGTAATCTACAATCTTCTTGTTACATTGGCCTTAAGATCTAGTCCCTCTATAGACAACTCACGGCCGCGCCCGCAACTGTCAGTGCGCGCAATGAAAAAGTGGCATCGTTCATAAAATCAAATCGCGATCAAGGTGTCCTACAACCCATTTAGGTATAATTTTTTTTTTCAAATGATTAGACAGTTTATTCTTGATTGATCAGGCAAGGATGTGGCAATGGAAGTTACGTCTTTGAGCCAGTTTGTAGACTTCCTAAACTTATATCCGAATTCCAATGTGCAATTGTTCAATGTTCGCTTACTGCATTGAACTGTTTAAGTGGTGTTTCGGTTCGGTCGGTTCCTCTATGTTTATGCTGATTAATAGGGATAAATCGATGGACGGCGGATGATACCCGGTAAATTACTTTTATATGAAGATCCTTTTTTCTCACTTATTTTACAAATACGCTACACGAGGTTTATAAATAAAGACGCAGTTAATAATTGTATCAGATTATCGATTTATTTAAATGACATAAACTAGTGAGATTAATGGACTGTTAATTATTACTATTTATTTCAGTCGACTGAAGTAAAATGTGTAGATATAGGTAAACTGGGGCAAATTTTCGAACTGTTGTGTAAAAAGTTCGGCTATGACTTTTTCGATCTGGTCATATTTTTTGCTAAGTTCGCAGTATGATTTTGGAATAAATCCTATGTGTTAAAATTAACGAATGCGCAATTTGTTATTTAGAGGGACAGTGATGAGGCTAACTTCAGGCATTCACGCATATGTAGGTACTAGAAAAATAGCAAAACTAGAAATACTAGTTTTATATGGAAGGTACTTACTTTTGGCCATTTGAGAAGCAGACACCGAAATACATTCCGTTGCTTGTCATAGCAACACAGACGTACTTATTCAAGATAACAAAATACTCCTAAGGTTTAATTACCAAATAGGTAGATGTTTGTTTAATATTATTTTCAGTCCTGTCTAGGAAAGGTAATTAGATAAAATTGCAAAAAGAACTAGATGTCCGACCTTAGGAGTAGTTATTGGCACATTGGTTTTACAAAAATGGAACAGGTTGCGAAGTTGACATCCAATCTTAGGGTGTCGAGCAGATTTCTTTTACCGATTACAAACCAGTGCAGCAACATCGCCTCATTGAAGGCTCGGTGCGGGCGTAGAGCAGCGCAGGCGACGCTCGGTAGCGTGCCATCCCGTCGTTTGTCTGCGGCGATTTACTGCGCGATGCGCGATACTCGCAGCTGCTCTGATTGCTACACGCGGCCCGATGCGCGATAACTAAGAGTTCACACGTCCACTACACGCCAGGGACAGTGGACGATGTTAGGCTAAGTGCATGGCGAGACAACTGTAAACATGTCGCAACAACATGACGACTCATTACGAGAACTCTCATGAAATTAACAGATAAGATGAAATTTACTTTAAACTGGAATGTTAAGAACCTTTTTTCAGTTAGGAGAATACCTATGTTGTGTTGGTCGTATACAGTCGTACAACTTGAGGATGAATTTCCATTGAAAATCCCCCAAAGAACCAACCCCCAAGAACAAGAATTGTGATGTTTCAACGTTTCCTTGCCGGTGAACACGCGGCTTTAGTTGTTGCTCCCTGATGCGCTGATAACCTGCAACAGGGAGGCTGTATCCCAACACATTCGTGAACTCAATAGAGCGATTTATTGGTTTAACAAGTCATAAATACTTCTATTGTTGTAACTGTATTTGTACGTAATGTTAGCACGTTCGCGATCCTATCTACTTTATGGTGTTCAATTATAATAGTTTATAATGATTTTCTTATGGGTGCTTACGTAATATTCAATGTGACTCAAGCTGTCTGTATAGTTATTCGTGCTGGCTTTCCTTACAAGAAAACTACAATCTCTATGTATGGTTCTTATCTTCATTTGTTACTGAAATACATGGTCTGTCTCGTCTTCGCTAATTGCTTATGTAAATTTCAAATAATGATCTAAAATCAACGTAGATACTGATTCGATGGCCTTGCTGTGCCTCTTTGAAGTTGGACACAAGTAGTCATTTTACACAATAAACTCAGTGCAAAACAGTTGTGTGTTATTTACCTACAGCATTTGATATTTTTGCATGAGTTTCAAATTTTTTAGGGGGGTTTACCTGTACAGCCGTACGGCAAAGTTATGATATGCGTAAGTTTGTGAACTTCATAGTCACAGTTATGTCGACGGTATATTCTTTAAAGTGGCAACTGGTTGGTTCTAGAAATCATAACGTAAGCATTTTTTTTATAGATAATAATCCAAATGATTAAGCTACAGAAGTTATGCGTGTTGAAAATTGATTCCCGTTGAAGAAACCGAAGAAATTGACGAGTTTTAACGGCAAGTTTATTGAAAAACCGTATCATGGTAACGTAGTGTACAGATATAGCAAGTTATTGGATGCCACAGATCGTAATGTATCCCTAGTTAATGGCTACGATCGGTAGCGATTACCTATCGCGGTTAGTTACGCCTATTCCAGTTATTTGCGTAATATATTATAGTAGTTGTTTTTTATCGCTTTTATCTATATTACTTGGCTACTAGGTCTATTTTCGGAACTTTCTCGTTGCGATTGACTTTACACGCTCGCCATATGTGGATCCCATCTTTCGGTGCCCTTAGTTTGATGTTTTCCATTGATTTCATTTTCATTTAAATTTTAGTGTTTATTTAATATTTATTTTTAGTAAATAATTGTACTATATCTCTCATCTCCCCTCTCAAATATCCTAAACGCATTCGCAAATTAAAGATTTAATTTAGATCCTATCTACTGAAAAATATTTTCGTCATTAGACCTCCGAATCTAGAACCCAAGATAAATTGATACTGCTTTACCTGGGCCTAATCGAACTGAACACCTCTCGCTCGGCAACTGTAGCTCGCTCCACGAACCTAAATGAGGTAGACTTGGAAAGATTACCGTATAACTATCACAGTTCATTGAACAGCTACAATTTAGATCTTGATCCAACCGATAATTACGAACACCGTAAACCACCTACCTAATGTTTTTTGCTGGTCTAGCTAATTTATAAGTGGTGCCTGCAGGAAGCCCGTCACTATGATTTGATTTGGAGCCGCAAGCGGTTTACGTTTATAATAATAGGGTCAATCAGTCATGTGTAGTAGTGGAGCTCTTGATAGCTGATGCTAGGAGCTGTTCTTACTAGCCTGGCCTGTGCGGTAGTAGTTCAAATTTTTGGGCACGCCTTTGTTACTTTTTGTTATTTTATTATTTTTATTTTTCAAAATATAAAACTGATCTCGTTATCATGTTGTGTTGTGATACGGCTTCAGTAATATGTCTACCTACTTACTTACCATTTGACGAAGAATAAAAGTTTCCTAAATGTAGTTGACAAAAGTCACGAGCCTGCACAAGGCTTGCCTCATGGTGGACTATGTCCTGTTCTGTTCTCTTCAATGCTTTGCTTTACCCATGCCGTAAAGTAAGTAGTATCCTATTTTGACCATTGTGAGGTCGTCATACACGCATCTGTAGATAAGTGTGTGGAGACTACTAGATACTTATTGTAGTTAAATGTGTTCCGAGGTAAATCCTCATTTGGTGCACTATAGGCAACTTTCGTCGATTTAGGTACCTAATGTTATAATCTGTGTCTGACCTGTATATCCTAGGTTAGATTTCAGATAAATTATACATGTTACTTTCCACACTTTACCTTTGATAGTTCATGTATTTCCCAGTAGTTGCCATTATGGGCTGCATCTAAGAAATAGGTGTTAACTCTGGCCAATTTCTCGGCTAGACAGGGATCGATCGTGTGACCCCGCGGATCGTTCCGCTAATAAACTATCGCTAGTGCTACATCGACGATCGACGAGCTCGCTCTCAGGCTGAGGTCACGAAGGAGGTCTAGTCTAGCGGCGGGGCGGGGCGCGGGGGGCGTGGCCGCACTTCGCTCCCATTGGTCGCAACAGTTAGAAAGGCGCATGCGCATTCACCGCACTTTATTAGCGTTACGATGGTCAACTCCTTAAACAATGCTCGTGAACGTAAACAATGGGCTGAAACGTGACCGCGGGGTCGCCGGTTCTGTTCCCGTTTCAATTGCACGACGTGGCGCAACCAGAGTGGCTCAGGATCGTAAGTCGTTTGTTTTTGTGGTAAGACGAGAGGATGTTGCGTCGGCGCCGATTGCTTTTTGTACGGAGCGATTAAAATTGCTGAGCGGATGACGACGGCGCGCGTTTTTATTGTTGTGCAAGTATTGCGCTGCTCGTGTTATTATTTCTAGAGGAAATGGCTGTGAGGCTGCTCTGATTAATTCTGCCAACCGCGTTATTAAGTTACGTGAGGTTTTGTTATGACCACTTCGTGAGAACGTTGTGAGTCAACATAAGTAGTTTTCTAACTAGTAGTAGGTAGTACGTATAATAAAGTAAAAGTTAGGTACCTACCAGTCTGTTGTCGACAACTAAGTAAGTACCTATCGGTGGTACCTAACTGTTGAAACTCGACTGCGGATTATCAGCACCTACTTAATTGATTCGCAGTTCCCTATATTACTTACGGCACAGATTTAAGGATTTTCCTAATCTGAGACTTACGGGGTGTCACCACGAGAAAAGTAAAGTTAGATAGTTTAATAGATGAGGCTACCGTTGTCGATTTGAATTATTAGGTAAGTATTGAATGTCGTGTAAAATTCCGAAAATATAAAAAAAAAATAGGTATCCTAACAAATGTATCCACTACCTAAGTAGGTACGTACCTACTCACCTAGTTTAAAAATATCTTAATTTAAGAAAACGTTTACACATCCTTAGTTATCTACTTAGTAAGTTTGTACTGCGTATTCATAGGTAGCGCTGCTTAATTTTAATATTTTTAAAGCGTTTTTACAGTTAAGTACAACTGAAAAATGTTTTTTTTTGCCTACTGTGGCACTAGCCTTCTACAATGACAATATTATAATACTAATACCTGTTCTTTGTGTTTTCCATATAATATGAATATGGTAACGATGCATCTAGCGCAAGTATGCAAGCGAAATAGATGAGTAGCTCGAAGAATAACCCTAAGTTATGACAATCGAGTTTCTTTGTGTGGGGATATGGTATTTGTGGGTATGTATTGTACTGACTTAAAAAAAATCAAAGCACAACTGCTGGGATACTTACGTAGCAACGATCCACCGACTTTGACACTGTCATTGGGCCGAGTGAATCACATCGATAGGTGAAGGTATACCTAGGTATACTCTTATTGCGTGACGTGATGACGTCATACACCTTAAGGGAATAAAAGACGAACAGTGAAGGAGACGAGCGTGGGAGGTAGAGTTAGTAGTCCAGTCGTACTCGCTACGTGCGGAAATATCATGGAAGATATCTTACTATTACAAAGATACTTAATATTATAAAGCTGAAGAGTTTGTTTGTTTGTTTGCTTGAACGCGCTAATCTAAGGAACTACGGGTCCGATTTGATAAATTATTTCAGTGTTAGATAGCCCATTTATCGAGGAAGGTTATATATAATTACGCTAAAATCAATAGGAGCGGAGCATACATGAAAAATGTTGCAAAAACGGGAAAAAAATAAATGCAGAAAAGCCTAGAAACCACGCGGTCGAAGCCGTGGGTGGAAAGCTAGTAGGTACCTCATAAAATCTGTAATTTTATACGACGAATTACCTAAAGACTAACAATTTGTTCGGTAGGTACCTGCCTATTGTTATTTATTACCTTAATCCGCCTCTTTACTCTCGCGATGACGCGCAGACTACAGTTAGAGAACAATTAAGTACGTGAGCGCAATGCGCTCGCGGCTGATCTCCGGCGAGATGCGCAGGCGCCGCCGCTGCATACTAACTGCCGGTAATGTTAGCTAGTGAACGAAGGGTCAGACATATAGTACGTAATCGAGAAGTATGCTTGTACTAGGTCCAGATCCGGTGGGCAGAGTGAATTACGTACAGCATGTTTGGGTGCCGCAGAAAGAGCGATGTAGATCGATCAGCGCAGTTACGGGTATAGCTACCTACCTAACTACAGTTTTTTTCTGGATTTTATCATCTGTCTGTGAACGAACAGTTTGAAAAAAAACTTTATTCTTATGTACTTAGATAATTATGTTGATTTACTAAGCAGTTGTTGGTTGGATGGTTTGAACAATACCTGCCCAACGCGTTTTGGTACAACCCTAGATAGACTGTTATGGAGGTAACTCTATACAGTATATCCAGAGATGTGCCAAAATGCAGGACCCCACTTTCCGGCAGCACGGCAACACGTGACCACTGTGCTATTGATTTCTCTGAGGTCCAACTATGGGCGCCCAGAGTACTGTCTGTGAGCGCCCGCAAGCTCGTAAACTCACCTGGCTTAAGTATATGATGCAGGCAGGAAACTCCACAAACCACGCCACATTTTAGTCTAAAAGTATGATGTAGTCGCGTCGTGGTACTATACTTAAAATAAACTTTGTTTGTTACCTTTCTTACAGTGGTAGTTTGTGTGACGGTGAAACGAACACGATGTAGGGTTTCTAGAGTTAGGCCATGCAGATTTAGGATTTGCCTTTACATGAAATCTGATAACATTTTAACAATTAAAGCCTTATAACTATAACGAGGTACTTTACATGAGTTGTTTTTGGTGGCATTAACTTTCTCACAACATACAGTATGGCTGCTCCCTCTTAATATAACTCGGCGAAAGAAAAACAGGCGAATCTTAGCGGTCGCAGTACCTACTCCGAGTTCGACAGATCATCACTGACTGATAAGTGTAATAAGTATAATATAATGTCGGTATGTATGAGTGCAGATGCGGCGCGCGACGCGACGTCGCACGACGCGCGTGCGTCGCCGTCGTGACGGGGCGGGGCCACGGTAGGTATGCATGGGAGAGGCTTTCGTAGCTAACTACCTTAATTTGCTGAGGTTTTTTGATAGAGATCATTTTAACGTCTTGTAATTTGCTTATGTACCTACTGTACGTTCCAATGTAAGTAGGTACAGCACCTAGGTACTTACATTACCTACCTAAGTCTTGAAAGATTTTACTGTTAATGAGACCTGATTCTGCGTTAAGTTTACTATAGTTCTCTTTACAAATAAGTTCAACATAAAGTAATTCACGTAATTTTAAAGAAACAAGGCCTTCAGTTTGCTGGCTGCCTTTCCATCAGAGAAGTGTAAGGTAGCTAAGTTATGAGCGAGGTAAACTACGAGCTAAGGTGAACTATGAAAATAAATATACCTATCCTGTTGATAGATATCATACACGTCCCCTTCTAATCACCTCTTATTGAAAGGCAGCCTTAAGTACCTATAGAAAACTTTCCGTTCGTAATAAAACTGAAACGTTCTTAAGCTAGCGCTCCAGCTTCACCCTTGTAATGGTACTTTTAACGACTACTTTTCAAATAAAAATACCCTTTCCAACACTGCTCCTGTTTCCAAGTTATGCGTAATATGCGTATGCCTATCATTAAAAATTTACACCACCTTCCCTATAATTAATCTCCATGAGAAAACCCATACCATTTAATCAATTGTAGGCACGAAGGCACTGACTACCCCATATCTCATACAAGTAAACAGCTTTGGTTAAATTGAGATGCTGTTCATTAAGATGTGCCCATAAAGTTGCCCATTAGTGGGCGGTGGGCTATCGGCATCTTAATGAGCGCGTCACGGAGCAGATGCGATTGGCGCGGTGATACTGCACCGGCGCACGTTGTACGACCATTGTTGATCGATTTGATTTGCGGGTAGTTATCAGTTTTGTCATAAATGCCAATGATCTCACTTCTCAACCCTTCGCTTCGGTCTCATTATCTGTGTGGGACTTCCTTATTTAATTGAACCTTCATCTTAATGTTCAATCTGTAGAACAAAAACAGTATACTGTAACTTTTTTCGTTATCTGCTCGCACATTAAAAAGATTACGTCAACAATTTAACTACTTTAAAATAAAATCTCCCGCTCCGTATCACATAAATATACAATATCGTAAATTTTCCTTATATTATGCGACTTAGTACAGTTTGATCGCACGGTTAGGTGCGCAAGCGCCGCGACGGGTAACGTTTACTGCGCCGCCATCCATGCCACTCTTATCTAAATGTTTATTATTATATGCACTTTTAACTAGAGTTTTTACTCTACTTAAAACTTAACTGACGTTAACTACGATAACGACGACGACAACAGTAAAAGGTTTATTAACTCGCATTAATTAATTATTAACGCGTTGAAGAAAAAGGACTTTTACCTACTATTGACCAGATTTGAACTATAACAGTTCCGATAATGGTCTTTAGCTATATTTGCATATACCTACCTAACGCTCAAAATGTGCGTGAGTAAGACTGGTCATTGGTTTTCAATTTTATTTTGAAGTAGGTACTGTCTTTAATTGTTTATCTTGCTTAGATATGATATACCATCACGCCTGTATTCCCAAGGGTTAGGCAGAGGCGTACTAATGTACACCCATATTTCGCAGGTATATTTCCGGTCGACGTAGGCGTAGGCGAGCCTATTTCCATTAACTGGGCACAAATCCAGGTTCCAAACCTGGATAGAGAAATTCATAGAAAGATCCAATAAAACTCTTGAGAATTTCATAGAAAAATCCAATAAAACTTGGCACTACCTGAAGATCGAACCCAGGACCTCTAGCGCAGCGGTCGCGCTTAGGATCACTAGACAATGCGGCAATCTTGGATATGAAATAACACAAAAACAGCAGATGGTCTTTTTCTCTCCCTTGTAACGAGAATGAGATCACCAATCAGTCTCTACAATCTCATATTGAATTTTGAATGAATGAATTGAATTTCATAATGAAACAACAATTGCTATTTACTATACAATATTCAATACTTAAGCGATTTACCTTGTATAAACTTTCAACTACCCACAAAAACGATGGCAGTTCGATAATAATGATGTAAATACCCTCCAATAAGGTGAACAGCGCCTTTAATAGTTCAGTACACGAGTCTATAAACGCCGAGGCGCCCTTTTTGAGAAAGAAATATGGCGGCCAGTCGGCGCATGCGCATCGCAGAGGGCGGACGTGCGCGCGTGCAAATTATTGCAGCTATTAGTAACGTGCATTCGCTGGCCCTAATTGGATAGTTGCAGTCACGAAAATGTTCTAAGATGAGAATATGCTGTGCCGTTTTATTTATGGATCAGCTAGCTCATTATTATTTTATGCTTATTTCGTGGTAAGTAGACAATTTGGGAATAAAAATATGCATAATAAGGAGCAGCTTTTTTTCATATAATATGTACTGTATATGGTTGTTCTGTGTGTTCAATTCAAATAAACTGTAATGGAAATTTAATGTGATTTCATAACATTCATTGCATATAAATACTTCCTTAATCAAAACATTAGTAAGTACCGTCTTTCGTATATTAACAATTAACTGTAGTAGTGAGTAAGTAAGTTATGTTAGTTTTGTATAATGAAAGGTTGTGGTTTACTTTTTATTTCCAATTAAGATTAAAGATTAACTACCCATTGCCAACTTCCCTCTACTGTCACTTGATAAAATCTCGCTGTACCTACTTTGACAATTTATATGCTAATTGTTTATTCAGTATTAGTGCTGAAAGGGTAAAGAATGTAAGCTCAATAAAAAATAAAGAAATTGCGGTATGGTGCATGACATGACAGGAGCTAGATTTGCACACTAGAACGAAAAATTATAAACAGGACGTGTTGGCACTACACACGGCTATAGGTCAACCTATACAAACGTCCTGTTTTTATATTTTTGTTCTTAGAGTGCAAGTCTAGCTCCTGTCATGTTCCGAACAATACCGCTAGAATACGAAAGAATAACCATCTATAGCTATGCATTTGAATTCTTTATTTTGCTTCAAATTGTAAAATTTAAATTTTCAAATGTGCCAGACATATATACAGTGGTTAGTTAGAATTATATATTATACATGGATTAAGTGAACGTTTTGCATAGGTCTTGTGGTGCCAAAATGTTACATACAAATGTGCCCAAGTGTTAACGTGGCCTAAGTTCGTTCTGAAACACTTATAGTGGACAGATGCCGTTGTTGGCTGTTTGTCGTAAGTTTTATGATAGTGCTGTTAGTGCAGAAACTTAATGTTAATCGTGTTCGCTAATACAATATTTAATTGAGAATAAATTCTCTCAGACACAAGCGTGGTACAGATTGCGCCACTGCGCGAGTTATGGCGCAATCTGCAACTGTAATTGAGCTTATTATAAAGGCAAATATTGTCGATCAGCAGATAATATAATGAGCATTGGACGTGAGTTCACACGGTTAGCCAAGAGATATTATTGAATTACGAATATAATGTTATAAATTCTACGAAGCTCCCAAAAACGCAAACTTTTTGATCATATAGGTAGGTTGAACAAGATTTACAACCAAAAGTACCTAGAATTATTCAAAGAACAAAAATATAAGCATTCATCCAGTGTTTTGAACGTTTTGAAGAACGGTAAAACAAAGAAATAATCCTCTCCCCTATCACACATCTTAATTTGCAGTAAAATGTGGTAGGTTATCCTGCCTCTTCTTCTATTCCTCGCTTTAGACCGTATAAAATTTTAATCATTATAAGTAATCCTGTGTTCAGTATAGGCAGTGCATCGTGACTTCAGCGGAGCACCGCGGTGTTGACAGATGGCCTCCTTCATTGGCCGGATCGCCGGGGGTCCATAGGCCCCGAGAATTTATAACTAGCTTTATTGATCGCACTATCTAATTGAGTGCATTAGTCGCAGGGCTGGTACGACTCCGATTATTGGAATTATTTATTCCTGTGAGTACAAAAACCATTGCCCTTTTCATTATATCTGCAACAAAGTGATGAGTATGTTATAACTTCATTAATAACATAATTTTATAATAAATTCTCATGTTATACTCGGGCTACACAGCACGTCACATTAATTCCTTTTTGGGAGCATAGATGTAGGAAATGTACCCAGATAATGACACGTTTCACTACAAAAGGTTGTTTTGCGCCATAAGATTAAAATTACTTAAAAATATTTAATTCCTGTTAGATACTTTTACGTTCAGGCAACCCTGTTTGAGATCTCTAGAGCAACTTGATCGTAGAAGGAAGATCAATCGATCGGCGGCGCTTGATGGTTTTACAAGCTTCGACATGTTAAATGATGTTGAGAATTAGACCATCCTTTAGTGTTCTAGCCGATTTTACGATCGTAATGTTTAATCTCTGCTAATGGTTTAATTGGAAAGAACCTTTAGAATGACTGCAATAAGAACAATTTTAAGATAGTGTACCTCCCAGTGGGATACGAGTAGTCTGCTGTATCAAAATTGTTTGCACCATATAAATATATCGTGTCTTATCGTATTGGTATAATTTTACCGAAAAAAAGGGACGAAATCACTGGAAGCTGAAGATAGAGATAAACGTTCCAGTATGAACAACTCCCACGGAACTTCAAAACTAGTTCCAAAAATATGGGCAACATAAACATCTCTCGGTGACACAGGGCTGCACTCGAGAGCCTGCTCGATCCAAACTGCGTCGTAATCGAATATTAATTGTTGACACACCGTCTTCCCGTGAAGCCCGCTATTATCCCGCTTATTCCGTTTACGTGGTGTTTTTATGGCCTCAGCAAATATTGAGACAAGCGGACAAATAGAGAGCCAAGGTGCTCGACTAGTATTTGGAACGTGAACTGGTTTGATTCTGTTGCCTATTTTCTTTGTTTTATTTAGTTAAATGAAACAATTACAAATTATTACAGTCTGAATAGAAGTGTACAGTTTGCAGTATTTTAAATATGACTTTAAGCTATTGAAGTGAAGCAAACACTCTCCTATGTTCCTAAATAAGAAATTTCTGATATTCATACAGAATTTGTCATCGTTTTGCTTGGGGCACAACCATTACATCGGACTACTAGCCGTACCCATAGCCTGTTATGGTCGTGGGGCATGGCTTTGAGTCAAAGCCATGCCCCACGACCCTATAGGTCAAAGACTTTGACCTATAGGGCATGCAAAGGCAGGTTCTGCTTTAAGTCTGTACGAGTCCGACTTACCCATCCGCCTCCCCATGTGGCAGATCCATATGGATTATCTGTACTGTAAAAAAGAGGTTTTAAACTGAAAGCATCTTCCACGTTCAGTGTTTGTCCCGATATACCTACTAACCTATTTAATCAGAGTTCATATATCACTTTCCGCTTTGCTTCTCACTGTCCAATTTCTGAAAAGTTCGCAGGTCGCGCGGTGATTGACCATTGTTGTCAATAGTTGTATCGATGATTACGTGCTCGGTACGCGACTGGCCATCAGACGTAAAACGCCACAGATATGAAAGTGAATGGAGGAAGAATTTACGACTGAATATCAGTATTATAGGCAGTTAACGTTGTTGAAGTTGCTATTAGGCCATGGTTTGGTTTGGTTATTATTGTTTTTGTGTTTTGTAATAAGCCGATTGACTGCCTCATTAGTCCAGTGGTCCTAAGCGCGACTGCTACGCTACGGTAAGTCCTGGATTTGATTCCCGGATCGGAGTAAAGTGTTATTAAGTTCTATGAAATTCTCAGTAGCAGCTCGGAGTTTGGAGTTGACATATCGGCGAAGTGTAGTATGTAGTGTGTTCATTAGAATGCTTCTCCCTAACCCATCGGGAATACAGGTATGTTTATTGTAATCCGATGACATAAGCTACCTAGCCATACGGGCCGCCAGGACATTCATTTTAAAACATTATTGCTTAGCGGCAAGATATTTGGCAATACGATTTTATCTACTAAATTATGGTTTCCCAATTAACTCTTACAGCAGAGGCCTTAAAGAATAACGGAATAGATGTTGCTGACGGCTTCTCTAGATAGTAAGAGGTGGCCTTTGCTAGTAGCATAGATAACTGACTTAGAAATCCATTTACTAAATACTTGAGGCAAACCGTTCAAATATCGATAACCATCGGCCGGTTAACTTTAATGTTTCTTTGTTGCCATTGTCCGTTGTTTGGTGGCCGGCTCATTACGTGACTCCTTATCTGGAGACCATCTACTTCATTTTATTTTGAAGCAATAGTCAATACATTCTCAAAATAATGTTCAACATTGAGATGCGTATCTTAAGCGACGATAGTTCAATGGCGGTGAGTCATAGGTTCAGGTCCGGGAGGTGACTGTAATGCTACGGTCATTTAAGTGGAGTGTTAGGTTCGTCAATCTAAGGTTAAATCAATATTAAGTTATGAGTATGTCACGACGGGAAGATTGATATGAACAAGATATGTAGGCGAATGGAATGTTACAGGTTCAAGTATGTTATACACAAAGATTGCTAATGACCCTGGGTATCCATAATAAGTCAGGGTCGCCGTCATCGAAACTGATGAGGAGGAGCCGAAAACATAGGGTATAACATACATAAAAGTTGGAACAGTGGTAAGGCAGAGGTGTACATCCACACTTCGCCGGTACGTTTAAGTCCCATGTAATAAAGGGCAATCCTATTTCAATTAACCGGGCACAATACCTAACTCCGAGCTGCTATTCAGAATTTTATACAAAAACCCAATAATATTTTTCTCGACCCGGAAATCGAACCAGGACCTTAAGCGTAGCAGTCGCGCTTGAGACCACTAGACTAATGGAAATAGGAACGGTGCAATTATAAGTTGTAAGATATAAAGATTACCAACCAAAAATAAATGACCGACCAGAAGACATCAAATCAACAAGTTTTATATACTGTCTTACGGTGATAAGTTATTTAACTTTTAGTTTAACAGTGTTAAACACGAGCCATTACTTAAATAGCCATAAACCACTCGCTCCCAAACCACCGGGACCCCACATCGACACAGCTAGATGCTATCGGACACCATAATCGATACTTCCGAGATCCGAGTCTTATAGGTTTTCGTATAAACTCGAGTAAACACCCATAACTTTGCCCCATGGCTCTGTGGTTAGGCGGTAAAGCTATCAGGAGAAACTCGAGAGCACCGCGGTGGGTCCGGGTTCGATTTATGTGTTATGATGTAACAATTGCGTGTTGTGCGGTTTGAAGTGACCATCACAGTGTTGAACGGAGTGACAGCTGCAAAAGGTCATCGAAGGCATCAAATATGTATTTGGCAATTCCATTCAGTACTACAATAATTCACAGGCAACATATATAGGTGTGCGTCAGATTTTTTGTGACTGCCTCAGTAGTTTAGTGTTTCCAAATGCAACTGCTATGCTAGAGGTTTTAGGTTCGATTCGGTACGTCGTTATTGGGATTTTATATGAAATTCTCAGTAGCAGCTCGGAGTCTGGAGTTGTGCCCGGTTAATGGTAATAGGCTCGCCCTCTATTACATGGGACCAAAACATACCGGCGAAGCGTGGGTGTACATTTAGTACGCCTCTGCCTAACCCTTCGGGGAATACAGGCGTGATGGTATGTGAGATTATTTTACTACCTATAGATACTTAGATTTTTTTTTTAAAAATGTATCGACGTCGGGCTCTAGGGGAAAGATATTTACGTATTAATGCTCAAAATGGAAATTATTATAAATATTCATAAACAACGACGAAATAACAATAAGGTAGATAACATACATCCAGTATTGAGTTTCAATAATTTGTTGTCAAGCTGCGATCACATTTCAATATTGTGTAATATTCGACAAGCTCATGCGCATTCGTCGAACATTGCCAACAAACTGTGATCTAATAAGCGATCATTCCAAATACAGAATTTGATAACGGATATCTCGTATATGTATATCTCTGTCATATGTACATATCCGACAGTTCTATTTAAATGTTTGTAGTGATCGGCGTGGTTGTGATAGCGCAATGGACATGCATTTTCAATAACTAGGCATAAGGCACGCCATGGCGCATGATCGATGCGCGTGCGCATAACGGTGTGGTACAGACTGAGGTTTATGAAAAACCGTTGGTAATTTTGTTGAATGTAGGCCGTTTTATTCAAAACATACAAATTTATTACAACGTACACTCCAACCTCCTCCACGCTTGTAATGACTGCCCTTATGCCTTTCGCACTTTCTAATATTTGTGAAACATATTTTTGTTGTGATTCTGAATGTATTGATTGAGAAATAATTGTTTAGTTTCTGGATGTTTGTGTTTATGAGAATTAAGTCGGTAGTCTTGTCTATGATAGGATAGACAAGGGTACCGACTAAATAATTTCAAAGGCCTGTCTGTTGAACCGTAGGATAATAATTCTATGAAAATACATCCAACAACAAGGTCAGTCAGTGCGAACCTTGGAGATCAAGTCAATAGTAGGTAATACATTTTATTTATACTAGAACTACGCCCCTTTCGCTGTCCATGTATCGACATGCTCATAGATGGTTATGGCCTTTTATTTTATAGACCACAAATCGATGGTATGATTTATTTCCGATCAAGCGTCGGTCGATTCACTAGAGCTGTACACTCCATTGACTCCACTAATTTGTGGTTTTGACTACAAAATTATAGGTTTGTGTGCACATGGTTGATATAATATAAGTAGGTAATTGATTCTTAATGGTCCTTGAGCTCTACCACGAATGTAGGCACTTTCACACGATTTCTATAAGAAAATATAGAGCATGTCTAAATATGGTTAATACTATAAAACTATTTTCCTTTTAAAGGCAAAATCAATGGAGCATTACGTTCTAGTGAACCGCTATCCTAGCGTAGTCTATAAAACTAAAATCTCAATGTAAATGCAGCGGGGGACAGCCCCAATCCACATAACTTGTTGTATTAATAGCGTCCCCCGCTCACGCAACAGATAGAGTCAGATGGTTGACTCCACACAAACTAGCTCTTTAGTACACTGTATCAACCTATATGATATTTATTTTAAATTGACTGACCATGCTTTTAGAAGTAAATCGTTGAAAAAGACAAGACAAAAGTTATGGTTTTCGAAAGGGAAGAAATTATGTTAGCGTGCAATATTTTGAAAGGTGGCATAAGAGTAGAACAAGAAAAGAGTTTGTATATGTGGGCCCTATGTTTACTAGAGGCGGTAAACATGAGAGTGACATTGAAAGGAGAGTGAGTGACAGGAGAATGGGGCACTAGACACCTTCATGAAAAGTCGAGAAGTGTCTGAAACAAACACGGCTGGCTGTGAAGGAGATTGACGAAACAAGAAGACGTGGCAAGTATGAATAGACGAGTTGGCAGGGGTCGGCGAACGTATCGCAACCAAACTGGATGTTCTTAAAAAAGTCAGGTTACGAGCACTCTAATAAAATAATGAACGTAGATGACGCGAAATAAATATGAGTATTTATTTCTAGCGCACCTTTACACGGTTCGTGCATCCACCAAAAGCTTATGGTCTAGTCACGAATCACGATAAAAGTTAGGTTGGACCTTCTGTACTTTGTTATCGTGTGGTAGATGTGCAGGCGCAGGCCACCGCGTAAGATGCGCGCGCGCAATCTAAATTGATCCACTCGTGGGTAGGTACTCGACCATAATGAGGGTCTATTCGGTAAGTTTATGTAATCAGCTCCGAACAGCCAATGTATTGATAGCGTAAAGGACTATAAAATACTTTGTCTTCGTTAAGTTCCTATTTACATAATGGATTGAGTTCTTTGTTTGTAATTAAGTTTTGTTAGGTTTGTTATATTGGTATTGATTTGATCAGGACAGATGGCAGCGGATACATTTAATTTTGTTCACTATACGAAACACCGATGAACTGAACGTCTACAGCAGAAAGCGCACAGTTGGGCAACCTTTAAAAAAAAACAAATCAATATACATACATAAACAAAATAAACAATCCTGGACGAAGTTAGGGGAGACCTTTGCCCAGCAGTGGGACACAGAAGAGGCTACATAAAAATAACCTACCTACATAGATTTTATAATTTTCAAAACAAAGTAAGTTCTGCTCTATGACATATTATTAATGTTGTGTTTAATTCTCATTAACCTAGAGGTCTGCAAACAAATGGCGTTTCAACATTGATTTACTTATAAATTAATGCGTTTAAAAACAAACAAAAAATACAGTCAATTAAGGGTAATATTTCTCCGAGATAATCCTTATTTCACAATAAAACAGACATTTGATTCAGTTAATCTTATGAACGTCATGCATAGTTTATAGCAATTTCATTGATTACTTCATAGAAGTGTGATTAGCCTTCCGGAATAAACAAGTATTATACTCATATACTTTCTTACCCACTTCTACTATACCCTAGTTGTTTCAGCAACCACAAACTGACCTAATTATGTACTTGTGTGTGTGTGAAGAAGATTGGCGGCGGCCTGTTACATCTAACTTAATGATAAATTATATTTTACTCGCCGATACTGCGGATAACGCTTCAGCGAGTGTGTGACAGGGACGTCTTCCTGTAAACTCTTGTTTTACATGACGTCACTGTTTTGTTTCCAGAAGGATTTTTTTATCGGCCTGTGACTCGATAAAGTAATGTCTTTTCGTAAGGCTTAAGTTCTCTCTCCTGAGAATCAGAGCTCCGCCATGCGAGATTGGCCATTGACGGCCAGTGACATTCTGATTAAACTGTTCTTATTTAAGGTTCTAAGTCATATACCTACTTTTCCTACGTAATTACAAAAAAAGAGAAGTGAAGATTGAATTGAACAATCATGGAATCTTATATGATTGTTCCATTCAACATTATTTAACTCTCTTCGAAGTAACCTTTTACGGATAAGAAACCATTTGAACACATTCGAATTTTTTGGATCGCGTCCAAATCAAACACGAACAAAACTTCCGCGTACTTCGGCAATAGTATCTGACAGTTAACTTTCTCTTATTAACTGCTATTGTTATGGCTATCTGTTAGTTGCACAAGCACAAACATCAGCGGCCAGCATGGGCCATCCCCCGTCGCTCGATGTGCCACCAGATAACGTGAACGTAGGTACTTATGCGATGGACCGAGTTATTGACATTCTTTTACATAACTAACATTGAAGAGCATTACTTAGAAAACATACGGCATAGTGAAAGAACCCGGAATAATTCATATTATGAATTTGTATTGAAATTGATTATTAGTAAATTCAAAATGTTTGCTAAGAATTTTAATCAGATTAGTTAGTATTATAATTAATTTTATTCATCTGAGATTGACTACGAATATTCTTGTAGTTTTAATAGTTTGTCTTCTGAAGAAAAATATATAAATTTGTTGCTAGTTTATTATGTTAATATCTCACGATACATATTTTATAGCCTGAATATAAATAGTCGTATAAATTAATAGCAAATTATTGGTTTCTAATTAGTTGAAATGATAAATGTATTTATTTCTGTTTAAACAGCATAGGTATTTGTAGGTGATCTAGGAATGGGACTGAATTGTTTCTTCCGTTTATTAAAAGATTCCAACCAAAAAGAGAAGGGCACGCTCGTTTTGTGACGACTTATATTTTCATAACTTGCAAGTCTATGAATTATTATTTGTTTGGTACATACCTATCCAATTAGGAATATGCATGAAGTTTAAATTTGCCTAATATTTTTTTTTCCGGAATCTTAAACATACATAAAGTATTATTGTAACAACATTTTGTTACATAATTGTTATTTATTTGTATAAAATAATAATTAAAAAGTGCTAATTATGCGAGCGAAATTCAAATTTACAAAACGCGCTGTCATTGGTCGAACGAAATGAAACGTCACGGGCCACGACATTGAATTTAATCACATAGTCGAAAGCTGCTAGAAGGGGAATTATCTTGGAAATATGTTTAAATTATTAATTATGTGCGATGATCGCGGCCCATGACGTCATCTGAAGCGCGCGAAAAATGGCAGCGTTTAAACAGCTCAATTTTGGATATGCATGTTGAATAATATTTAAAAAAAAAATTTGAACATTCCTGGGAATAATTATATCTTTTATTGTGTTGTTATGATGTATAGAATTAATAAAAAAAATAAAAAAACGCATGCATGTTCCTAATTGGACTGATCGCTTGGTTTTTCCATTCGGTCAGTATGGCAAATATGGTGAAAATTTGCGGTGGATACCTACTCACTGAATGAAAAAATCTAATGTTGTTATTTTTTCATTTGCTTAGTATTTAATCAAATCACTTTTGAGGGTTTTACACACATTATTTTCAATGTGTGTAAAAATAAAATTTTAATTTTGTCTTGTATTTCTGTTACATAATTAATAATAGCCTGTAACTAGGACTAAATTTTTGGATATCTTTCTGTGTGTTTTCTCGCCGGTTGCATTCCACACTTGGTGTGGTTTAGGTGTGTTTATATTGAGATGTGTTTATGATTGTAAATACACATCGTTAAATCGTAGCAAAACTGCGGTCAAAACCTATGCGTAGATAAAATACAACGACCCCTAAGGTCAGAGGCCACTGGAGTGATCTGCATAATCCGAATATCTGGACCGAGACGCCCGCGCCGACGAGCGCGACCGCTTTGAATATGTAATTGACTTAAATAATTATTTAAATAAAATATGTCCGGGAATAAGATACAAGCGTGCGTGTGTTAATGAGGGGATCAAGTAACGGGCAGGATGTATTGGGATGTCGATAAGGATTTTCCGGCTCCATCGTCGTTAAAGCAAGTGAATATTTACAAACATTGTGTTGTAGTGGGTTATACTATTAACATTATTATTATTACATTATTATTAGTTGCTTTGTCAAAGTTTTTAATGAACCCATACTAGGTATGTATTTCTCCTGTAACGGAGGTGCGTTAACTAACACATGTCACAGGGGTACCTACGTTAACACACAAACTCGGATTAACTGTGTATGTATAGTAGGTAGGTCATATACTATTTGCTGAGCCAGTGCAATAATTAAAACATATAATACATTGATTTAAAATTATGTTATAATTCTGCACTGGATTGATTGTATGTACATACATACACTTAATTAATCATTTCGCATAAATTTATTTATATATTTATTATTTTACACGAAAATGGCCTCCACTCGCATATCAATAAAATGCAAAATAAAGTAGGTACCTAATACGAGTAGGTTCCTGTTTGAATTTAGTTACATTTATCAATTCTCATAATTTGTTGGACATTATTTTTCTATGTTCCTCCTACATATTTTCAAGTTCAACTAATTTTCCTATGATTAACGACACACATGTAAATAGGGACCATTTCGTTGTGTAGTGTCAACTGATTTCAATAAATTCGGTCGTCGATGCCCCCTGCGCGTGCGCCGCGTTGTGCTATGTTTTATTTAAATTAGTCGATAGGATTATCTATGTAGATAGGCCCATCTATGTATCTTTATGTTTCACCGGCGTTTATAACCGTTGTGAAACTATATTAATGTGAGTTTCGATGGGCTCACTAAATTGGTCTATTAATTAATTTTGTATCAGTGAGGTGATTTCTTTTAATCATCCGTGTCTAGAGATAAACATCTAAGAATCATTAGAAACAAGAGCAAATAGATAAAAGTAGGAAGTTAGATTAAATAAAAACCAGGTTCTCTCGTTAAGTATATAAATTATTTAAGCGTTAGGAAATCAAGTCTTGTCATGTTTAGGTCCCATGTCATAATAAGTATTTATATTAAAGAAGACAGCTCCATTGCCATTAGGTATGGAAGTGGCAAAAATCCAAACTTAAATAAGGTTGGATTTAGGTAATAGAAAAACGCAATAGGACTTCGCTCGTCCTGGAAACCAACCCAAAGCTTCTAGCTAAGCAGTCGCGTTTGTGACCACAAGACTAACAAGGAAATTCAGTTTTGTTGCAGTTAAGTTTTGTCAACAAGAAATAGAAATAAGAAACATTACGAGTTCATCGGCTCGAATGCCTCCAACTGCCTGTCACATTTAACCAATAAAATAAGTATAGGTACCTATACTAGGCTCAAAATATTAAATATGGCACTACGAGGTCAGAGGTCGTAACCTGTTGAATTAAATTATTTACACAAACCGTATGTTCACAAACACGAGTCCAGAATCACTTTTATATCTCCATTTCGTCGTAAAAATGCGTGGTCCATGTTTTAAACGTAGCCAGTCGTATATTAGGCGACCCCGACCTGTGTCGGTGTTCCCAGCTGTTAGCCGTGATACGCATGCCAATTAATTTCAGTACTAATCGTTTTAACAAAATATCCGAGTCTTGTATCGCTCTCGGACGCTGCGTCGGCGCATATGTAGATCTTCAAGTCAAAGGTTAAAGTTTCTGTGGTGATGTAAGTTAAGCTTAAGTATAAACAGCATACCTACGTATCTATGATGTTATTTGTTACGTGATTAATAAGTTGCCGATAAACTTGGTGTGAGGTTGCTCGTATATTGCCTCTGAACATGTTTCTAGCACTAACGCTTTACCTCTATAGAAATTTTAAAAGTGTTATTTTATTTCTACTTATACATCGCTGAATCTATTTTCAATTAACAGTTCATGTTGTTCTACTTACGAGCTGTGTTCTTCTTGGTTTCATCACCAAGTGCAGATCTCTATGCGGTGCCAACTCCTGTACGTGAAGAGTGAAGACCACACATGTTGTAAACGAATGCTGAATACTTTAAAAGTCTTTTATTTATTTATTAAATTTTGCTCAATTATATGCTTAGTCGATGATGTGCTATCGCAGGAGGTTATAGGTTCGTGTTACGGTTTTTTTAAACAAAGTGTAGGTATATGTAACATTGCTTTCGGCCATTGTTCTGGGCAAAAATCTTGGTAGCTGAGTTCGCTAAAGCAGGTGTACTGAACTGCAGGACGTAGGCTCAAAGAGAATTGTGGTTTAATAGTCTTTGCGTAGGCTCGAGACTAGACCATAGCCGATAAAAAAAAAATTGATTATGAAGAATTATTTGAAAAAAAAATAGTTGTTACTGACACGAATCTACCTATGTTTGGGCGGGTGGGTAGGTATCTAAGTCCAGGCTAGTACACCTATATCTGCAGTTTCCACATCACCGCGGAAATAATAAATATAAAATAATCTTGAGATAATTTTCCTTCGACGAGATGTACTTCCTCGTTGGAACTACTTAATTAGTGGATAATCACCGCGCTGGTTATTACGGTGATTTGAGTTATTGCACAATAACCATGGGCTTCGTGTTGTTGGTCGTTGATCATATTCGTAATAAGGGCTTCTCTATTATTTACTGGTAACAAGTGAAAGTTGGGTGTGTTAACTATGATTGGCAATTTTGCGCACGGTTAGGAAGACAACATACTTACTTTCAATATGAATTTTGGAATTACCATTGCCTGACTGTCTGCCTGTCTGCTGACATTAAAGAAAAAAAAACATTACAATTTCAACATCGTTATACAAATTGCGGAGGCTCCTCTCGGATGAGGGATTATGGAATTGCACTGCATAGCTGAAATCAGAGATAAAGAATAACATGTTTATGATTTGAAAAACATAAAAAAGTTATAGCGCGTAGAGCGTATTAGTGTTAAAGCGATAAAAAATATAATTATAATGTGAAACCATTGCATTGCCAAATTCAAACAAAGCAATAATGTGCTCTGATGCCAAAAACTATAGGTGTACGGTGCAGCCGTACAATATTTAGTTTTCTCAGCAATTTGTTTGTACTCGCGGTTGACCCGCGTCATAAATGACAGTTCGCGATCTGACCGAATCGGGTAAAGACACGGCACACACACATTGCGTTTGGATTTATAATTACCTAATGGAATCTATGATGGGGCAGAGGGAATTATATAATATTAATATAACGCGATAAAATCCGTAAAAAGTCGATCATAATAGCCATACACTATTCCACCTGCTGGACAGGGGTCTCCTGCTATAATGAGAGGAATAAGGCTATAGTCCACCACGCTAATTGTTTACTGTATACATAGTATCACTGGGACTGTAAGGTAGTCGGTCTGCTGTTATTTCTCACAACGTAACAATTTTCCTGTTTCTCAAAACTCGTTCCGTGAGCAATGTAACGACGATTGATTACAGTTCTAAGTTAACTAAATTTAACTAACTAAACGAGTTAAACCTGACATTCTTCCCAGCCACCCAAGAGGGTCAGGCAAGTAAAATCCGCAACAATCCCTCCCAGTCTATAACTCACAAAATATGATACTTAGTAATTAAACCCGTAACTGTATCCCATCGGAGGCCATTTCATTAACCCCCGACGGCCGGCCTCCGATGGTATCGGCTAATTGGCCGCGGCGCGCCCGCAGCTTATTCATTGCACTTCCTAGTGGCGAGGCTATAAACAAGCCTGGTTATATGTGGGGGGACCGACGTAAACTTCATTAAGATAGCGCTCGTACTGAAGGGGTTGTGCGTGCTGATGGGGTTGGGATTGCCTTCTAGATTTTTTTCATGGGATAACTCGGCAATCGAGCACGCGGGCTACCTGATGGTAAGTAGTCATCGCCACCCATGAATATCTGTAAAACCAAAGGAGTTGCAGTTGCGTTGCTGAGCCTATTTAAGGAAAAGGGAGGGGAAGAAGAAAGGGAAAAGGTAGGGGACTGAGGGAGGAATTGGGCCTCCGATGCTCCACACTCACCGTACGAAATGTAACAGTATGTATACTCCTTGTACTAGACGTTGATATTCTGTGGGAGGGTAGTATTACCCAGGTCGTGAGGATTCATGCTATTCATGCTGGTATGCAGACGTACCAACGCGATCTGCGAAGTTGACACTGCCGCGTGTCCTTATACCACTAGTATATGTTTAATAAGTATAGCCGATTGTTTCATCAAAAAACAGTTTTAATTTTTTTTGGTATTATAATTAGTTTACCATAATTCGTTGCCTATCAGCAAACCAAAAATATTGGATATTGCTGAATTATCTTTGCAGCTACTAAGGATTCTTAAAGAAAAAAAGGGAAATGGCGCATTTTTCATTCTGGAAAATTCAGTAAGCATTGCATAGACAATAGCATAGTGTTGTCAGCGATGAAACAGTTGGTAACCACTTGATGCGCCCACTAAACCGAAAATATTATTAAAATTTGTATGTACTTGTGTCGCAACTTCTTTTGTAATCTATAGGAACGTTCATTTATCTTACTACAAACCGTAGGAAGTCGTACGGTAAAAGTCGATAAGAAAGAGATTTCCAATTACATCCGACAAGATATGTAACAAAACACACGGATTCCGCTTCACGACACAATAAATCGTGCGTACGCATCGACAATTAGTTATCTGTCGCAACCAACGGTCGTGTCGCAGTTGCAGGTGTGTATGACACTAAATTATTGTGTGTCGACTCTTATCGGATGATGTTTTTAAATACTCCGGTGTGATGTGTGATGATTGCCGTTAATTGTGCGGCCATGCCCAACTGTGTCATTGTAAGAAGAAGGGTACTATTAACCATGGCCGAGTATCTCTCTACACCATTATGGTTCTTAATTCCGATTCTCTTATTCAGTCTACTTTTTCTCTTCATCAGGTCCACCGCACACTCAGGCCTTCATGATGCACGATCTTCGTAGTGTAGTGCATTTCATGGAGTATCCGCGTCGCTTGCCGCCGCCGACTCTGATCGACAGACTAGATATAGTAGTTCTGACTTCATCTGTGTGGCTAGTGTCTGGTTGTGCCACATACAAACTATCGCGGGATCCAAGTGCTAGTGCGAAGTGAATATGTGAATCACGCAGTCCAGAGGAAGCAGAGACGGAGCGATGGCGAGGACTGCCAGAACGAGTAAAAGGTATGTACAGTAGATTTAGTTTAATACAGCATGCGTTTGGGTTCCTTGGGAGTTTACAAGGCACGAATGAATAGGTTCCTTCCCGGCAAGAGTGCTGCGTCGTGGGTGGTCAAACAGGACTATACAATATAAATAAAACGTTCGTCGATGTAACATTTACACTTTTCTTTACTTGTAACTGCTATTTTCATGGCCATTTTCAGCGTTACTGTTGTTTGCACATAAGTGTGTTGTTGCGATTTATTTTGTAGGTTTTATTGTGATGTTAATTTATAGTATGCACAGAATTACATGAGGGACGTTATTCAAGCTGACTTAAGATTTAATTATTTTTTGTATACGAGTATGTATGTATATTCACATGGTAACCAATTTCTATAGAGGTCTTTTTTACCTGGCCTCAAATATAGGCAAGGTCATTTCAGTGGATCTGATTACTCCATCCATCCAGTAATGCCCCATTAGTATACTCAACCACGCTGGCGAACAACACCAATTTGAAATCTGTCGTGGCTGTTCTGAAGTTCAGAACGATAATTGTGAATAGTCTCGCAGGTGATTAAAACAACAGGCGGTATTCAACTGTTCATTAACTACGGCATGCACCGTCGATGTCGTCTTCAACACGTAATATTTATGTTCATCCCATAATGCACTATCATCGGTAGTCATCGATTGTTTAAATTACTGTTATGTATGGGCGGAAAATGTATGTAGTTTATAATTAATGGTATGTCATTTTACTCGGAATTATTTCGGCATATCATGTTACTTATAAAATTACAAGAAAATGCCGGTTTTCTCCGTTTTCTCTATAGCTGTCTACACTCAACACAACGAAGTGCTGCGCTATTTTAGTATTCACTCGTAAATCTAATTGTTGCAATTACTTATTATAGAGAAAAGCAATAGGCTAACAGGCTAACAAATACGAAATACATTTTATGACGAACTTAGATGAGTACCTACCACCATCAAATAAGTAACAACAAAAGCTCCTCTCCATGAAAGTCTTAGAACCTAAGTAAGTATAACTTACTTACTTAGATTAAGTATAAACGCGTCCTTATAAAAATATGTTAATTAGATAAGTACTGTAGAAATAGATTTTACAAATCAGAATATTTGTGATTGGGTATTCAGTGCTTTTTGTTTTCATGACACTGGAGAAGTGTGTACTAGATATTACAGGATTGGGAGGGCAGAGGGATATATCCAAACATGTGCCCAATAAAGTGCACAGTAAATGGTTGTTGGACGTGTTTAGACGAGTATTAGGAGCAAACACCGCTGTGTGCGCCCACGCGGACTGCGCACACGCACTATGCAGGGCTGGCACGAATATTTTTTCATACGGATTTAGGATTATTTTTGTACTCCTTTCTGTGAAGGTATTAGCTTTTTGGTAATTATTTGCTTGAAAGTGGTTATGCGTTAATACAAATATATTTGTAATTTTAGATTTGAATTATGAAAATGGGGCCGTAATATAATCTCAAAACTAATTAGATTTTATCTTTTAAACAATTTATTGCCGCTCTTGAACGTCTACATCACATACACATACTGCGTTACATGGTGTTGACACGCACAATATTGTGACTATTCCATATCTATACGAAACGTTTCACCATCTTCATCCCTCGTAACAACCCTAGGGCGCATTCATCGTTTGCCCAGTCACCGCGCACCGGTCGGAAACGTCTCGAGCATGTTTGTCGAGCTCGGACCAACAGCCACCCATCCTAGACCAGGCCGCGTCACGTGGTGCGGTGTGAGCGGTGTGTGTCGACGGCACACTCACCGCTTACAATAACAAAACGTACGACGCGGTATTTTTATAGATGAGTGAAAGCTGAGGACACTGGTTTATAAGTAATGGGATTTTAATGTTAAGACATTCTTAGTAGGTACCTATTTAAAGTAGAGCGTAGATCTCGTATTTTACATAGAAAATTGTGCTTAGATATTTATGTAAATGACCGTTTAACAAAATGTATGACTCTTCTTCTGCAACGTGCTCCCAAATACTTGAATGTAACGTCTACGAGTTTACACATCGCCCACTTGTCCATTTTTAATAATTAATAGATATATACATCATAATAATCATAACATTAGTACTTCTGTGTGGTGGCATAGATATAGAATTTCAACGTATGCAAGATTAGTTGAGTCTGACGGAATACTACAGTTAAGTACTAATCTTTGAATTCTATCAGCTGCACTCATCTTCAGATCGTTATCTGTAACTTTATCACTAGCGCCTCTGAACCATTGTACGTACATGATACGTGCGCACACTGCACACGCTGCGCATGCCCCCTGGCCCTTACAGTAAGCAGGATTCCTTCTGCAAATGTTAATTAGAAATTGCATACAAGCGTAATTAATAACGGAGCAGTTAAACTGCTTGTTAGTGGCTACCGTGCAACGGTTAATTTTGTAGACTGGTCCAAGTAACTATCATTAAAGCCTCTCGCGTACAAATGAAGTAGTCATTAATTGATTTAGTAACATTATGGACCGTGGCAGCACAGACTGGCAACACTGAAATATTGCCACAAACTAATACAACCATTATGTCACCAATAAACTCGCTAAACTTATGTGACATGATTATAATGCAAAATATCTTCACAACTGACACAAAATTGACTTTGATAGACGTATAGACATAATTCTGAAAACAACTTGACTAGATAGTTTAGACTTAATATTTAAATTGTGTTGAGCTAAGGTCTTCAAAATCCCGATTTGATCAGCCTCCAAACGAAATTTGAAAATAAACAAAAATTTGTTGATCCATCTACTTTCTGGTACAATTGTGTCAGGCCAAGATCTGGGAAGACTTAACACCTTTCGGCATGGGAATATAAAGTTTGTAACACTAGATACAAATATTCGTGCATTCCATACCGTCATTACACACATGTACCCACGACACGGTATCGCCTATACTCCATTTGGTTAGGTACTTAACTAAAGGTAAACAATAAAAATGGCGGCGTTCAGGGCTCTTCAACCTTTATTACAATGGTATCTCATGAATTGGGAGTGAAATTAATAACAACACATCTAACAATCAATAAAAACAACGAACAAACAAAACTATAACTAAATAATACAATTTACGGCAAAAGAAACACAAAAACGAACGAAAGTACAAACTGTTACGAATGGCGTCTGGTTACCCGACTAAGTATAATATCGGTTAATTATTTTGGCGCGCTTCCTCGCGCTACTACTTTTTAATTTTATCGAGTTATCAAAAGTCTATTATGTAGAAAAAGGTTTTGATTTCCTGTCTTTTTAGATTCTTTCTAGTAGGCACATTGCAATACTTTATGACATAATTATCAGATTTGATCGGACCGGTATCGGTCCCGATGAAACTACAGGCACGTGAGACTGTGCACCTTTGCTTCGGGGTGATAGGAACCGTGTAGTGACACGTCGCGCACGTCTAGTGCAGTGTCCTCTGCCAGTACAGAGGTCACTCATGCCCCGTGGGATGCCACATGGAAATTAACACCTCGGTCGTACACCATTGTCTTGGACGTGATAGGCTTGAGCATTTTTGCGCTTAAGCATTTTCTGCCAGCCGACCTGGTGATGCATTATTCTGTGACCGAAACTAATTACTTTATATCTATCTATCATTGTATACAAAATAAATATAATAATACAATAATGTATTGAAACGTAATCTGCTTTTAAAATTATACTATAATAATGGTGATATGGTACTTACCGCATATTTATATGTGCATTTATGCGCAGGCGCAGGACATGACTGAAACTGTAACGCCGCACTCGCTTAAGAGGAGTGTCCCTCGCGAACGCAACAATGTTGCACAGTTGTCGCTGTCTTTATCCCTCGTGATGCGAACGCGTGCCCGAGAGGAGAAACAACAATACATTTGCAACATTTTCACGCGTATTTCTTATGTTCCGAATTTTGGAGATTACTCCTATAATATTGTTAATACGTAAAAAAAAATCTTGTAAAAATATATTCACTATATTATCTGGGTTTCTTTCGAATCAGAATGTTTCTGTATTGATACATTGTCGAGGAATACTAGCACAAAGTTGGGCCGTTTTTCAACGAAAATTGCCAATCTTTGAGCTCGTGTAACTTTTTAACCGTATATTGAAATGAAATTGTATACTACAGGAACACGTATTTTAATGATAAGATTGTTACTGCAAAATTTCAATGACTTTCATTGTTTAAAATTCAAGCAAGGGCCAAACTACGTTTGTATGGAGCGCGAAGCGGATACTATCCTCTTAATGTGCGGTCTCACTGGACTACATCGTCAGTCCTTCGAGTGTTTAGATTGAACATAAATGAGTGAACTACCTTTTGTATTTTCTAGGCATTTTCCATGTTATGATTATTAAGTAATTATAAATAAGTGAATTTCGATAAAACTTTAAAACTTGTGAATCATAACATAGCTGGTGAAGTTGTTTGTTTCGAATTGTTGTCCGTTTATGACGGTAAGAGCTTCGGTGTCTGCTTACATTATGACCACGCAGCCCATCAGGCAGGCGGCGGCGGCGCAACCGCAGCATTTGTGGTCGCTGCAGGCGATGGCGGACAAGCGAACTGTTCATGTAAATGTACAGCATTTCATGGGTATTGTTTCAAAAATGCCTTTACTATATTGGTTTGTCGGTACCTGAACGTGAACATTACAATAGTCTGCAATAAGATCCATCTTTTATCATTGCTGGTGTTTAGGATTCTTAGAATTTTTTTTCAAATCATCTAATGGTGATTATGACATGTTGCTAGTCCAGTTACATAATATATAAATAATAATCATTGTGCACATACAACCATGTGTGAATATGTCGGTGTGAAGATGTAACCCAGTCGCGCTGGGCGCCCCCCCCCCCCCTCCTGCCTGATAATAGTGTGCATCATCACGTCCTGGTTCTGTTACCTACCACATGTTCTACACTGTCCATTGCATCCAGTTAATATAATGTTTAGAAAACCGTTAAGACATTCTAGGAATCGTTTATGTACGTTATAGCTATAAAACTTATGTTAATGTGCTATCCAGTTAGAACATAAATCTTTCAATTTATTCTCCAGAGATATATCTTTTGGTTCCCATAACAATCGCAACCATTATCTGCATTAACGGAACTCCATTTTATCTGTGAGTATCTTCTCATCTATGTGCTCGGTGCGCCTGCGCAGTCGACACCTCGTAAATACGCGTCGTGGGGCATGCGGTCCGACACACGTTCGCACGAAATCCGCCGAAGCTAGCTGACGTTACCAGACTTGTTCAAGTACCCGCAAACACACTAAATCACACTACAGGTGGAATCGATACGCGGGATTATACGCCGTGTGACGTAATAGTTCTGTATGCACTTTATATTGGATGGTAGCTTGTACCTCGAGAAATTTAAATATGAGCTTTAAGTTGTTTGCAGTAGTATCAGAAATATGTTTTTTGGACACTGAGGATGGGCATAACTATATACTAATTAAACTGCAATATTAAAGGGCCCTTGGCGTCTCTTCATTCAGTCCTCTCAGTCACTGTGTGGGCAGGGAGAGATTGTGTGGTGGTTAAACATGCCTGTCGATCAGTGGTTATAGATTCAATTTCTTAATTATCATTTACTATTTTTTTTATTAGTGTGCGAACAAAAAAAATATCACCATCAGCCTATACTCGTCCACTACTGGACGTAGTCCTCTCCTAGTGAACGCCACACACGCCCAAACTTCGGCTTTCCTCATCCAGTCACTGCCACTGCCTTCCGCAAGTCGTCACTCCACCTCGCCGACGGACGCCCTATAAATCCAACAACAACAAAGAGTCCATCATTGGCTGACCACGCTGCTCAGGATAGGAGAGGAAACAAGCCTATGATTATATTACTGCACTCTTCCGCCACACAGGCCCCTTGTACATGTTCCTCTCGGAATACAAGCGTGAAATAGATAACAGCGATATACATAGGAACGGAATAGAACGAGCTGAAATAGATATTATCTATGAGATTACTCCACGATTGGGTTTGGAGGTGTTACCAGAGCAACATTTAGAGGAATGGTTGATTGTTTTGGTTGCATGATCGATAATAAATGAAGAAACAATTATAAGTTGGTATAATGTTTTCTCGTGAAGAAATATTTTCTCATACCTACTTAAATATATTTCCTGATAAAAAAATAGAGCCTGTGTGTTCTAGTTTAAATTGTACAGTGTGTAGAGGGTCTTATACCGTGCCGCCTGAATCGTGATGTGGCTGAATGATGGGGTTGCGGGTTCGATGCCTGATCGGCGCCCGCGCAACTGGTTGTGATAACTGCGCCGCGTTCCGGCATTCGCGAGAAACGGTGATAAATACAGATTTACACGATTTAAGTAGTGATAGGAAGATACACGACGCTGAATGTTAAGATGCGGTGGAGTGATTTACATTCGTTTACTGTTTAAATATGTAGTGACGCGGTGGTTGTATTTGTATACATTTCCATTAGTCATGTGCAGTTTCCATGAAACATATCTAAAGCTAAACAATTAGCTTCTCCAACTATGAAGTGACCTAGCAAGTGTGGCCAACGGCGGAAAAACTAACTAAATAGTGTACCTCATTTTTATTCATTCATCCGAAAAGAAGTACCTACTTACCGTAATTTTAAGATTTTACTCGTGTGAAAAAATAACTTAAGACCGGATACCTTGTATAATATTAATTAAACAAACGATCGTCTCCCGGTATGACGGCAGCGGGCAGGTGTCGAAAATACCCATCATATTATAACAAGATGTTTATCAAAGTGTACATACAAATTGTTATTATTACGACCGACCAATAAAATGCGCCGCAGGGAGTTCTTTATTTTAATTTTGCACATTTGTATGAAATTTTAACGAGTGCACACAGATTCGATGGATATTGAATGGAAATGGAATGATTATTATAATTTGAGAAGTTTTAGCGTGTGATCTGTCTGTGGGCTAGGAGATTGTGTTCATGGCTCATATTTGGAGCTTTATAAAACCAAATATTAAAAATCAATTCTCACCTCAGAACAGGTGTATCAGCCATAGCTTATTAGCTAGATTGTAGTTGTATATAATTTAATGATGAGCGAAACAAATAGATAAGCCTTATACCTACTTAAAGTTTGTTTTTATGGGAAAACAACGTAAATGAGCAGGCGAGCTATCTGATGGTAATTAGTCATCTGCAATACCAATGGAGTTGGAACACGACGCTGCAACTACAAAAACTAGAGTTGCTAAGTGTTCATATCGGAAAGGGCTATATATACCTACGTCTACTAGTATAGGTTTAATTATAATGAGAAGTCCGAAAGCTGTTTATCTCAAAAGCACAATCTAGTCTATATCTGCATACCTACAGTGAATTTCTTTACCACTCACTTAATTTTCGGTAGGTACATAAGTAGGTATAGTTCAGTCGTGAGATGCTGACTTCCTTAAAACTACACAAATATCTTAGTCCTAAACTCCTAACCCATCGCTACGTCCGAGTATTACAGTCCGAGCTGTATATCGACATCGATATCAAGACATAAGACCATGAGGCTAGTGATGTGATCGCTATCGACGCTATCGGCGATCGTAAAACATGCTGTAAACTGCGCCGGCGCATGAGATCAGCTCCACAAGATCCTCCCGTGACATGCACGCGCGCATCTCATGATCAAACGTTGATATAGAAAAGGTGGATGGGTTTTAACCATACATACCTAGTAGAAAAATTCTAGAACATTGCTATAGTAGAGTTTCTCAGAGTTATAAACCCACTGGTCCCGAATATTCACGTCGACCAAATTCTTGACAAAATCTTGTTCTTTATTTCTGTTAAATATATATAGGTAGGTAGTACAGACGACCGTTTATTGTACCACCATTAGCACTTCATGTTTTTTCTTCTCCGTGTTTCGGACGCATTTATTTCTGCTAGATATCCGCAAGAGGATTTACGTTGAAAGCTGTTAATAAATTATGTTAATTACTACATGAGCACTGAATGAACGAAATACTGTTATGTAGGGGTGAGGTATTGATCATGTTGAGGTCACAATCTTTATGAATGTCGAGGAACGGTATGATTATCCTCTATTATTCACTATTTATCATAGAATAAGATGTTTTGACCGCATCTAAATAGGTATTTAGCCAAAGTTTTCGTGTAGTAACATGCGAATTTTTCGTAAATTCAGCCTCGTCACAAAAGTGTTTTTTTACGTGAGACATACGGCGCAGCCGGCGACACATTTACGAGTACAGTCAGAGTTGCCATAAAAACTCTCTCTTATTAACGAGTTCAGTTAAAAAAGGAAATCCTTGGGCAAAAATAATTCAGTGTTGTTATAAAAAAACGGCTACACATTAAGCTGTGACACATCCAATTTACACTAGCTGCTTATTTCAGAATACAAACTTGTTAAAAAAATTACTTACAAGTATACGGCAAAGGAACTACTCTCCGGCACACAGGCTAGAATCTAGCTTAGTTAAGAAATATATAAACTAAGAGCTTAGAGCTTTCAATCTACCTATATCTCTAACTAGTGCTAATAAAAAAAATACAAAATAAACCGACTTCAAAAAGGAGATTCATTATCCGTTTTTTACTGTACTGTACTGTTGATATAGCAGTTGTATATCAACAGTATAGCAGTCTTGATATAGCAATAATTGTGTTGCATTGTAGCAAGTTTCGCCCATACGAAAAACATTTCGGTCGAATAAGTAGTTTTTTTTTCACAACTAAACAACAACTTCAATACTACAGATACGTCAATTTGTCCGTGGTTATCGACGATGCTTTATTGTGTCATTATTTTTCTTTCTTAATAAAAAAATGTTACATAAATAAGTTATTGAACAGGTATTTGGCAACATAATAGTTAAGTTATCAGTGAGGATAAGTTCCGACGTCTCACAGTCGGTCGGCTTGGTCTAGCGCTCAGTTATTACTGGTGCGCAGTGGTTAGGGCCCGTTACTTTAATACTAGGTATAATGCACGCTTGCCGATGTCTAGGCAGGCTATCTCATGCACTCACCACGCTATCTCAAGATGAATTACGGCGGGAAGCTCATATATCAAAAAAATACAGATGTAAATAATAAAAGTATTATGCAATATTATGTATGTACTCGTATTTATGTGAATTAATTGTTGTCTGAAGCAAATCACAACAATGACAACTGAATCTGAAATATCCTAGATGAAATATTTGCAGTCATGTTACATTATTTACCACTTAGCGCTGTGTATGTAGGTTTATAAATATATTACAGAATGAGAAAGAGAAAAAGATAATGGCATCATCTCCCAGCCAGTATTGGGAAAATTAGAATTTCAAACCCCATGCTGAGATCCGCTTTGTTTAAAAGAATTCGAAGACAATTTTTAATCAACGTCCGTATGTAAATGTGCGGATGCGATAGCTAAATATAAATATTGACTTGTTAATTACAATGATACTAATCTCTGATTTACGACGTCACTTCCTTACTGAACAACAGAACGGGCCATTAATATTTGTGACATGTATTCAAATCATGCGCATGCACAGATTTATCTCAGGAGATTACCGCTTTCACAAGTGTCGTGAGCAAGACTGTTTTTGATCTCATTCACTTACGTAGATATACCGCAAAATATGTAGAAGATCTAGTCTTAACAACTTTCCAATAAGCTGCGATTAATTAACCTTTCATTTCTGGTGTAGCGGTAAATATTTAAGTACCTAGTTATTTCTGCAAGTCCAGAGTTTGAATGTAATTCTTATAAATCTGATTGACTGATTGTGAAATTAGAAATTGAGTACCTACATCCGTTCTGATTGCAGTTTATTAGTCAGTTTATACGAGTATACTTAATCATAATTTTAAAGTACATTCTAGTATAGGATTTGACCTTCTGTACCATGTTGCTTACAATTCGGTCCTCCACGTTTGCTATGAAAGACGCGTGGGAGGGCAAAGGAGTGCAGAGAGGAGGGGCGGGCGGAGGAGGGTATTAGTCGGGGGTTGACGAGAGCCAGATAAGCGGAAAGCGGGTTGCGCGCGCGCCGCATACTGATCAGCGCACGTCGTTCTGACACAGGAAAGATAACAACATTACTTCAACTCGTCACTGAGATAGGTCCTGAAATATAAATTGGAAATAAATATGCATATTTCCAGTGTTGTTGGTTCCGACCCCTCTGGAATGGGACGCAAATATTGGCAAGTTAGCAATCAACCGTTATAGAATATTATAGGGGCCAGATAAAGTAATTAATTCAATAGAAATTACATCTAGAACAGTCGTAACAAATCACACTAGACAAAGACATTTTGGAGGGTTTTGCAAGGATTAAGTTTCAGCACGGGCGTAGTAGACATTGACATAATGTAGATCCATAAGATCCACTTGTTATCTCTTAAATGTTAGAGGCCCTCTATATACACTCTCAATATACTTGTTCACCACAGTGGGCATACATTACACCTCTGATGATTGTTGCTATGCTCTATCAGAGCTTGTGGGCGCCCGCCCAGCTGCGGTCACATAGCGGTACGTAGGTCGTTGAAAGTTGCAACTCTTGCGCATCGAATAACATATTTGCTTGTTTTTCCTCAACCAGTTAGGTATACTTAGAATTCCACTTAAAATTCTGAAAAAAGCCTGTGTAGTTAGCAAAAATTATATTATGTGATATCTACCTGTTGCAGACCCATGGACAGATTTATGTAGAGATAACTATAGTCTTGTAGTCCTAAGCGCGATTGCTACGGTAGGGGTCTTGGGTTCGATTCCCAAAGTGTTATTGGGTCTTACTATGAACAGTGATATAATATAAATTATTATAGTTCTAATGGGTTTCACAACATCTGAAATAGGGTATTAGGAGGTATCATAGCAGCTTTGAGTTGACCTGTCCTAATTGACTGCATGCATGCGTCGTTTATCGTAGTTTGAATAACGAATTAATTCATAATTTACTTAAACACGCACACATTGTCTTCAAGGAAATTGTCAGACATATTGAAATGTCAATGTTTTTCCGACCCCTGACATTTGAGATTCGTCGCATTTCGCAAGTAGTCATTAAGTGCCACTTACAGTGCTTTTTAACTTTTTTTGAGGAATTGCCGGCATGAAGACAGTATACTATAATTATTCGGTTGTTGATCACATGCACATTGAAAACTTATAATCAGTGGCTACTATTTTTGACTGGCCCTGGGTATCCAAGGGACAAGCTATCTCGGAGGATCTTCGATTGTCTCCAGGATTATTTTCAAAGTAATGTTATATTCATTAAAATTCTTTCGTTGCGCAGTGCCAGACAATTGAAAAAACTTTCAACCAAATTATAAATATACTTACTTAGTCTGTAGTTCGAGTTCAGTAAGAAGACGGATGATAGAGTGTTTTTCGCTGATATGTCTGTCTGGGCGGCATAATACCTATATTGATATTTGATTTTAGCTGTTGATTTGGTTGGAATAAGTATAATTATCACTACTCTAAGTTATTTTTCAAGTATTTATAATCATGTGTTTTTAATATAGGAACTTGTGAGAACTTCTTATTAGCAATATTTGTAATTATAGAGCTATCCATTGTATTTATTAGACTGTAGGCTTTCCATAATAAATAAAATAAATAAGTAGAAGCTTTTCTATATTTGAGAAGCCCAACTGCTTTCCAGATCCATGTAAATAGGTACTTAGTAATAGCAAGGCTCACTGCTCAGGGTGGACCGGACAAACATTTAGATATCAACTTTTATCTGTTTTAAATTCATTCAACAAACGTTGATATTATTAAACAGGTCTCATATTATGTAAACTCGTGGCTGCCTCGTTGGTCTAGTGGTCCCAATCGCGACTGCTACGCTAGATAGCTATATAGGGTTCGATCCCCAGGTCGAGCAGTGTTATTGAGGTTTTCTATGAAATTCTCAGTAGCAGCTCGGAGTCTGGATTTGTGCCCGGTGAATGGCAATAGGCTCGCCCCCTATTACATGGGACCCAAACATACCGGCGAACTGTGGGTGTACATTAAGTACACCTCTGCCTAACCCTTCGGGGAATACAGGCGTGATGGTATGTATCATATTATGTAAACATTTTATTATTGTAACCTTACATGGAAGAACGAAGTATTAAGTTATTAATATTCGTTCTTCCAACACAAAGTCTAGACAAGATGGCTAGATGCCTGAGAATATTTCTCAGGCATCTAGCCGTCTAACAGATTTCGTACTCGTCTAAAAGTCACGGTCAATTATGTTAATGATGTTAACTAATTATTAGCGGTAATGTGATGAGCGTGCGCAGGAGTGACCCGCTTCCCACCGAACTGGATCCAGCAGATAATTGAACTAGATTCAATCATCAGTGAAAGAGTGTGGTAATATGCTAAATAGTCTAATTTATCGTATTTGAAAGTGAGTAGGTATACTTAACTTGATTCTATTGAGGTAAATGAAAGCGATCGGAATTTGTGTCATAAATCTTTTACTTAGATATGTTGTCTTTCAGATTTGGGAGACGTGCGTGACTTCATCTGTGAGAACTGTGTGATGGGAACACCGTCTTTTATACATGCGATCAGAATAGATCTGCCTTAAAAATGTCCTTACACTAGCTTGACACTAAGACCTTTTGCAATGCGGAGAAGTAAGGCCTAACATACATATTTGTGTGCGTTGATGTATCAAATTGTTTTTTCGTATGCGACTTGTACACTAGCGTCGAATATTTTCTCATTGTAGTCCATCACTAGCGTCAATTGAGTAGTTCCCACAGTCCGCTAATGGTCGCGGCGACTAAACGACGCTAATTCGCGGTCGCCGGTCGCTCGCACTCGTTACCATTTTATTGCGTTTTTAATTTAGCACACACACCACTGAAACCTGAGCAGGAACAGGAACAGTAGGTCTACTTATAACTTATAACGATCTATGTGGTGTGTATGTCCCCTTGAAACAAATTCACTAGGGTAACTGATTTCAGGTACCTACCTATCCTAGTGATTTGTTTCTGACTAAATCTGGGCCTAGAGAGGTGTGGTTTTTTTATGAAAAAAAAAAACGCAGCAGACGTGCCTACCTACTAGCATTCCTGTATTGTGGGTGTGTTTACAATCACAAATCTCCCTTGTCCTCTGTCTGTAGGCCATTCAAGTTTTGTTCCTCGCGGGGACTGAACCCGTGCTGCGCCAAGCGAGCCGTGCGCGTCATAGCTACGAGTAACATGAGCCACAACGTTACTCACTCGTTTTGGGGGTCGCAAGCACTATAGCTAAGCGTGAGAATCTGTGTAAGCTTACGTATATCAATCAAGAATAGGTATGTGCATTCACAAATATAACGCACGTACACGCAGCTTCTCTGTGTGTTTAAAACTGCACTACCTTGTAGGTGATGTCCTCCGAGGTCGTATGCATCATTCAATAACACGCCACAGACCTCATAATCGTGTAGTTACTATGTACTAAACCTTCTGTGCCTTCTTATAATATTGCAACATCACACACATACGGATTAATCTACAATTTGACACATTAACAGTGTAGTAAGTACTTACGCAGTAGCGACCAGTGACCCCAATTACTTGCCTACATTATAACTTGGAGTTGGAGTATGAGAATGTTAATAGCGATCATTATAATTGTATCAACATTTGAGTACCGACGATTAGCCCGATACAGTCGGAAGAAAAACACAATCTTAGTGCTTTGACCAACACATGTAGTGTACCAAGTGTTGTTCAAGCCATAAACTTTCAAAAGAAAAACCTTGAAGTATTTCGCAAGCAACCATTATTAATCTACTCTAGATAAGTCTACATACATGATATTAAAACTATAATTGAGTTAGAAAGTAGTCAGTGAGATACGATGCCCGATCTACTTATTAACCGGATTACTGGGCGGACACAAAAAACCGGTCAAGTGCGCATTACACTTTGCCTGAAGGAACTCCGTAGCTAAGTACTTCTGTTAATGATAAATGATTTATTTATAATTCACTTTTACAAGTTCAGGGTTTTTTTAACTAGATGGCACCGCCATTTTGTAACTGACGTCCTCTGAAAAGAAACACCGGAACAAATTCAAAGAACCATGTCCATACATGCAGCAAATATTATGCAAGTTATAATGCAAGGCAATGTCTGATATGGCTTTTTAAAGAAAGAGGTGGCGACTTGGAGTAGACCAGTTCCAGCTCCAGGTAGCTTGACCATAATCTAAGGCTAGGATGTTTTGAAGACGTCGAAATTCTTTTGAGAATTAATATTTTCTGTATTACTTACGGTAGGATTAATGGACATTCCAACGACATTAGTCACAACGGGATAAACGCTGGTCATAGCTTATTTTGAATAATATACGAGGAGACATATGTTGTACGAGTATGTATATGGTATAGTTACATAATTAATTTTATTCCGATTTTTAAGTTAACCAACTTATGGGGAAGTTAGTTACTACGTTTTCTGTAACCGAAAACAGACAAAACAGTTGGAATATTCGACGATGGACTCCTAAAAAGCGGCGTGGGCGATTAAACACAATTATTGAGGGTTCGTGACCGCTTCTAAGAAGCTTGCAGATTATTATTACATCCATTACGTGCGAGCGGCCGTCGGATCAATGTCGGACGTCGATTCTACTGCCGGTCTGTATTTGTGCAATATTTTATTTTTAATTTGTAGATGTAGAGATTATTATATGCTTCGGCCAAATTGATTGCTCTTTGTTCTAACATGATAACTTAAGTGTTTTGGTCGTTACGAAATACCAAAACTAATTTAAATTGAATTACGTTCTTTTTTCATAATTAAATCATTCTGTTGCATAGTCGCAGAACTACTTATGTCTCATTTCCTATGCACAAAGAGTCTAGACCCGTGAGAACTAGCACCAAAATTTATTTTATACAATAATCTGTGAAGCGGCCGGTGTGATACTCCGCCAACCATAGGTGTTTTGCCTGGCTGGTCACTATACGTACGGTATATATCTAATTATGCAAGTTACATGGTAAATGTTGCTTGCGCAATTCAGGATTTTTCTTCATCGTAAGTAGTTCCTATGTAGCGTGATAGATGTACCTACTCTGCTATAGGTAAATCTGCACTTATTAGCGTGTCTTTTGACGAAACTAGTAGGTTCCGTATGAATTCCTCATATCGCGAGATTAAGTTTAGCTCAAATTGCAACCTACACGTCACATACCTTAAGGACTCTACGCGCTAGTAAAAATAGTTCAATGGCGGCTTCCCACACAAATCGCTTGCGACATATCTTACGGGTAACATTTCACGATTGTCGCGGTAAAGGCGCGCATTAAACGCGTTCGCGCGGCCATCTGTCTCGCGCGGGTAGCGGTCGCGCGTCGCGTCGCGTCGCCCCTATTTGGCGCGGTTAGTTACCGCCGGCTATCGATCGCAGTAAATCCTGGTAACGGTCGCCTACGCAATCACTTGTCGCGCTGTGAATTGTCTGCTTTATTGTAACTGGAGATCACATATTTGCGGCCGGCCGATCGACCGTTGGGGTTGCGTGTGTGTGACTTAGTCGAGGCGAGTGGCAGATAGTGTCCGTATATTATCTATTCTTTCTAAGTCCAGTAACATAAATTCATCATATTATTAAGTATGATAAATCACACAGATTGAAACTAGTGCCTCACAGTTCTTATACACCAAAAAAAATAACCACTATATGTGCACTAGATCTCAGTACGTGCGACACTGCGACATGTGCTGATCGTGTATGCCGACGTCGATAACCGAGCAGTACTAGACTTGAAACTAATGCAACAGGTAAAACTGTTCTCAATGTAACATAGTTCAGACACTGTTAGTATTCGAGTACTAGATGCAATCGCACCGTGAATAGGACCATATTTTTCAAACTTTCTATTATAATGTCGGCTGTCGTGTATTGCAGACATGCGTTTTCTCACGTGTTTTGTTTCTTTGTATTAGTTCTCTCTTTACATACACAAATATTATAAGATTAATGAACAAACGATCTGATAATGTATGCAGCTGAACATAGAATTAAACCTAAAAGTTGTAATGTTCCGTGGTTCAAATATAAGCGCACACACATCCTGAAGACTGAAATGTGTAAACACACTTGTCCATCACTTTTAAAGTTCATTGTTATCTGTCCACAGATTGCGATAAAACTTGGCAAGGGAATCCATTGTACAAGACCATTTTACTACCTAGAACCTTCGACAATTAGTTTTTCCATAAACGAGCGCTATGCTTGTTCATAACCTTACCATCAAGATCTGCCACGGTTAAACAGTTAGTATTGTCGCAATATTAAGGTAACAACCAGTGTTACACTTGCACAGTTATGGGAAACAAACGAGGGATACTGGCTGGTCTCCACCTGTCGATAATAAATCGTGCTAAACGGTTTATGGGCCAAGCGGGTCGGTTTAGGCGATGTAATGAGACGTGGCGGCTGGGGCTGGTGACATGCTGCCGCCGTCGCCGCTGCGAAGTGTACTTATTGCGGCCATGTTCAGCCTACGTCAAAGTATAACTGCCTTAATCAAGTCTAGATAAAGTCTAAATGGATTTTATTTTGAGTTGTTGTAACATAATATAAACGTGCATACACCATATTTTTATTGGTGAAGTCCTTAATTTTTTTGAGAAACTGACTGATAAGGCCAGTCATTAAAATAAACGCGCGCAAGGGTTTACAGTCGGTATCTGTATAATTCTTATCTTCTTGTTGTTTGCTCTTCGACTAGGAAACACACGTTCGGGTGGTTACCTACCTAAACCGTTTTACCTCGTATTACTATTCTATTCACCTTCGCATTACACTTGCTAACACAACACGCTTAGCGACACCACCGCACATCGCCACGACTAGGTGCAGATCTCACCGATACCCGTGTCTGCGGTGCCCAGTGTCTACAGCCCAGTGTCCGACACTCGATACCATCGCACAATGCACATTTGGAAGTGAAAACAGCCATTGCTCTTAATGTTATTTACTGCGATCTGATTCGCGACGCCGTGACGTCGTATCGTGCTGCATGCGTAAGATGCGCTGATAGGGCGATACTGCGTTGTATAATGCTGCAGTTAGGTGCGACATGGTGAGGCATTTGTTAGGAGCTGCGAGTGATCCAGGTCGGTGGTGGAGTTATTTGCCGTGAAAATAAACGATACAGTGAACGGATATCGGCTTGTGGAATAATTCGTTCAAGGAAACTATCACACACCATTAAAATATAATATACTAGCTTTCCGCCCACGGCTTCGCCCGCGTGGTTTATTGGCTTTTCTATACTAAAATATGTATGTATTATACATATAAACCTTCCTCTTGAATCACTCAATCTATTAAAAAAAACCGCATCAAAATCCGTTGCGTAGTTTCAAAGATTTAAGCATACAAAGGGACATAGGGACAGAGAAAGCGACTTTGTTTTATACTATGTAGTGATTTCTGCCGCTAAAGCTATTATTATTAAAAATAGTAGTACAACGAGACTTGAATGAACATTTGCTTACATACGAGTATTATATTAGGCGATGGGTAGGATGCATCTTGGGTGAATGTGATCTACGTTTTTTTAATGGAGTTGAGTTGCATTAGGAAATTGTCTTATCATTGTTTTAGTCATACTATTGAACGACAGAAAACACCAATATTTCCATATTACCGATGTAAATATATTACACGTTAACTGTTTGTATGCTTTGAGGTGCGTTTCCCAATACTTTACGAGTTGTGGATATTGTGGCTATGAATGCGTCGCGCGTTTTTGTTGTAAATCGTCGCTTTTCACACGCCTAGCGCGTTTCACGGCTAAATGTCGAGGTGCTGCAGAATAAGTTTTCTTAGTTAACCTATTTACTTACATTAAAAAGGTCTTAAACAGTTATTTAGTATTTTATTGCTTAACAAACTTGGCGTAGCTCTAAAAGTTTACTCAGAAGTATAAAATAATTTTGATTTGAATTTTGATAGAACATTTAAAACTTAAGGAAATAAATCTCCACTTAACTTCAAAATTCGCAGAAGAACCTTAACACGCGCGTAATCCGAATGCCGTAATCCTGATGCATGGCTGAAAATATCAAGTTTATCATACGAATCAACACATTTGATAACGTAGTGTCGCAATGGCATAAATTAAACATAAATTATAATTACTCGTCGCTCCTGTTAGACCGTGCATCACGGTAAGCCGCTGCGGGGCGTTGCTGGCTAGTGTGGTATTATGTGCGCTGTTCTTTTATCATGGTAATGAGCGCAAGCGTAGAGCAGGCGCACCTTTGATCCAATGGTGTTGCCAAGATTTGAGGAAAAATCTTAACTCCCGTTTAAATATGACAATTTTCTTTTCCGCCTTTAGCGGCAAAGAAAAAATATCTAACAGGAATGCATTATTATAGATCCAATGTAAGTCATACAATAACCAACTCACCTATGATTGTCGGTCGGCCAGTCCAGTGGCCATACAACGGATAACGTAGTAGATAACAGCGTCATTCTTCACTTAGAAAATTACTCTGTTTTCCTGCACTATGACCGACAAGCCTGATGTTGAATGTGGATAGGTAAATGTCCTGTATTGAACGAACCGAGTAGCTTCCCTACCCGGGATCGAATATGTAAATTATAAGGCTTCACAGCTCATTATTATTTAAATACGTTTGTAAAGCTGGAGCATAGCTGGGAGCAAAGTAGCAATCTGAAGTCCTAAGCCGTTCTGTATAGATGCAGGCGTTGAGTGGTTTGTGAAGTATCTAAATGGACGGCGGAAAATGTAAGGCAGCGGGAGTTTGTAAAAGAGAATATAGGAAATACTAAGATCCCACGGCGTGTTAGAACTTATACACGACAATACAGAATAAAAGATATCTCTTAATTAATTTTAATGTAATTAAACTAAAAGTAGATACTAGCGGGCCATATGCGAAGATGCATATGCGTGAGGTATGGCCTCTCCGGCCAGTGGATTGTAGACTTGTAGACTTGTAGGAGGTAATCATTATGATGAACATCTACACTACAGTGTGTAAGTAAGTACCTCGGAACGTCGACAACTGTGTTGTTACTTGCATAATTAAGAGGAGTGTCCCTCGCGAACGCAACAATGTTGCACAGTTGTCGCTGTCTCTATCCCTCGCGATGCGAACGCGTGCCCGAGAGGAGAAACAACAACATTTTCACGCGTATTTCGTATGTTCCGAATTTTGGAGATTACTCCTATAATATTGCTAATATGTAAAAAAAAAATCTTGTAAAAAAATATTTACTATATTATCTGGGTTTCCTTCGAATCAGAACTTTTCTGTATTGATACATTGTCGAGAAATACTAGCATAAAGTTGGGCCGTTTTTCAACGAAAATTGCCAATCTTTGAGCTCGTGTAACTTTTTAACCGTATATTGAAATGAAATTTTATATTACAGGAACACGTATATTAATGATAAGATTGTTACTGCAAAATTTCAATGAATTTCATTGTTTAAAATTCAAGCAAGGGCCAAACTGCGTTTGTATCGGGCGCGAAGCGGATACTATCCTCTTAAGCAGATCCATATGGCGGCTACCTACTTATATCTTGTAGCCACTTCACAAATTCGTTTGTCACGTCTTTTACAAACGCTTTTATTTATTTGTGTAATAACCACGTTATGGCGATTATGGTGATAACGTCGTCCATCATCAACGATTAAATATTTAACTTAACTACGTAAGCCGGTGTAAACGGTTTACTGCGCTCGTTACCAACTTATTAGTTAGTGTCACTTGATTCAAGTTATGTAAAATATTTTCATAAGTTGGTCAGTTTGTGTTTGTTGATGATCATTCAAATTTAATTTGGTATATGGCATTTACATGAAGTAATATGATTAGCTTGAAAATATATCGATGTCACAATGTCAAGCTGTGTAAATGAAGCTTAACTTTTTAAATGTCAACGGTAGCCACAATTTTTTTAATGCAAAGCAAATGACGCCATTGCTTGCCTGAATTAAGAGAGTTATATTTGCCTGAATGACAATACCTTATAAACCTCTTCCACGCTTTACAGGTTAGCATACCTAACTAGACATCTCCGTCGTGTCATAAATGCATTTGTTTATGACAATAATTTGATAAGTGTAATACTTACCATCGGCATACGCTTAACTTATTAACTGTTATACTTTGCGTTGCAGCAGTAGTACCTACACTTAGATAAGGTGCTCCTGAAGAGAAACAAGCTGTTTCCTTTTTTTTATATTGTTTACTAGAGGCGTAAACTTTTTGACAGCAAACACCGGCTTATTTTACACGGTTTAGAATTTCTGTATATAGCAGTGTCACTACAAATGACGTTGGTACAAATCAAATCAAATCAAATGTTTTTATTTCAAATAAGCTTTTACAAGCGTTTATGAAACGTTATTGACTCTAGTTGCACGGTTCCAGAAGGTTGATCCTATGGAGAAGAATCCGGCAAGAAACTCCATGGACACTCTTTTAAAATAAGATGTTACATTATTCACTTTACACTCTGGCGATAACAGGATGTGAGTACATCGGAGGTTTATGTCATAATTAGCCTGAAGTCAGGATTAAAATTAGAATAAGGTTCTCAGAATCTGAGAACTCAATGTCAATCTAAAACAGATAACTTATGTGAAATAATACACATCATCAAAATATATTAACTATAAACTACTTAGACATAAGTGATTATACAATGTACTCACATTTACAGTTCCTGTATACATAAAGTTCTAGGAAACAATACAAAAGAAAATTGTGAGTGACTAGGTAACCTCAGGGTGCCAGGGAGACCACAAGTGCATCAGTATTTTGACACCACACATTTTTATCATCAACATAGTCCTTGATTTTATAATATGCCTTCTTAACAAGAACAGATTTAACATAGTTTTTAAATTTCTTGCCGGTGAGATCGTTGACAGATTTTGGGAGTTTATTGTAAAAACGTACGCAATTTCCTAGAAATGATTTATTTGTTTTAGTTAATCTAAATTTAGGTACCACTATTTTATGTTTATTTCTAGTATTATGGTTGTGAAAGTCGCTATTTATGCTGAAAATATGCAGATTTTTACGGATATACATGATGTTTTGAAATATATAACAGAAGATAAATTCACCTTAAAGCTGTGCAACATACATGCATCCAACAAGCTCAGTACCCTCGGTTCGTACAGCTGAATGCTTGGCTCTGATGTCACTAGATGAAAGGTTTATTGTATTCTAAGACTGAACCTTGTAATTCTGTAGTTCAGTAGTTAATACGAGTAGTTGCTCTGATTTATAATTCGTAATTTTTTTTAGATACTGTTCTATTCCATTTCAAATCCTTTTATCAAAATAAGGACCAAAGTTTGTGAATCTCGTCTTTTGGTTATATTCCATGCCTTGTTAATATAGCCGTTGTGACGTGTGCGCAAGTGTTGCGCTACGCAGGTCTTGTAGGCGTCCCGCTGCGCTTGAGTCCTGCAACGCCGCGCCGGCCGCTGCGCCCGCGCTCCGTAGATTTATGTGCAGTAGGTACTGCACGCAAGATGCTGCGAGGACATTACGGAGAATGACAGGAAATATATTTATTTGCCTGAGCGTAGATTTTGTGAGGTTTGTGAGGTAGACGCGAACGGTGTAGTGGGTACGTAAGCAGGATTCTTATAATTTACATCTAGTGTTAATTTTTAAAACTTTCATATTTGAACCTCACGGCACCAGTAAGCATTGTAATTAGTGTTCTATGTTGAAAATTGTTTGTTACAATTTTTAGGTTTGTGATGTGCTCAAGTGAAAGTGACTTAAGTAAGCTTTTTTTATGTAGGTATTGCAAGTAAATCTACTATTTTACTTGGTCACTTCATAGTCTATTTTGAAATTAAAATTGTCCAAAATTATTAAACATTAGCAAAAAGTGAACAGAAACAATTATGTTTGAATTTTGTAAAAGCTTTCGTGCTGTTCATTTCAGTGTCCATGTTCACAATTCCGGGTGGAGAGTTATTCTGCTAATTACGTTAATGACTGGAGTAGAGCCGTGGTATTCTCATGGATGGCAGGTCAGTGGGCTGGTCCCGGGCATGCGCGCTGTGACGCTGTGATTGATGCATGGGTGCGCGCGCGCATGTCGCTGTCAATTACGCGCACGCGCATCCATCACCGCGGGGACGACCACCGGCCGTGATGTGGATTGGAAAGCTTGCAGATTTTTCAGAAAGGGTAGAAATTGTAACAGTACCTACCTACTAGGGACAATGTAAAACTCTACTTAAATACGTTTCTTTGGAAAGTTGCACTGATAGATCTTACCTAGTTTTATTATCTTATAAATTTAAAATTTTCTGCAGTAGGTATAGGAAGACGAAGTCAATTAACTTTATGTTGGGTACATTACTTAATAAACTTGGTGTTCCTACAACGTCACATCAGTCTTGGCTGTCATTCGCTTCAAGCCAGTTCGTCAATCAGCACAGGGGCACGTTCTGCGTTCATTTGCGAAAAGCAAAAACGTCTCACGGAGCGCACAACATAACGTATTCCACGCTGCGCAAGCGCATGTGCGCGCCTAACGAGCAGCCAATGAAAATAGTTTGCACCTACACTGGCAACATTCATTATTACAGAGATACCCAGATATTAGGACACAGAGCACTTCTAGATAGCAAAGATATAATCTTCCGACACTTCGCTCAGTACGATTTTAACTGCTAATATAATAAGGTGTAATAAAATTCACGGTGCTATGGATATGTAATGAACGCTTCAGAAATGCCTGCCAGTGCAGTGCACACAACTTGGAATTGTAACGATTTAGTCAAGGACTATTACTAGCTGCCTCGATTTTAGTTGATTTATTTGGGGTAGGTGTTTCAATTCATATATAACTAGCCGGCCAGCGGCTTCGCCTGCGTGGACCATACGTTTCTTTTTATTTCACTCAGGAATAATGTAGCTTGCTATTGGTGAAAGCATTTTCAAAATCTGTTCAATAGATCCAGAGATTACCCCCCCCTACAACTTTACAAACTTTACCTCTTTATAATATTACTACCTATAGATAAATATGAAGTTTTTTGGCAAGTTTGGAGATATACCAAAGATATATGTTGCGAACTATTTATATTTCCGCAAGTCCTTCGCCTGTCTGTCGCTGGACTCCTGGTCCGTGGCTGCCGCACCACTTCCTTCACGTCGTTCATTTCATTCAGCAGTTTTTCATTTAGTGGTCGAAGATAACGACACTGCATGGCGTCCATTTCACGGATCTCACACTACGCGATAATTAATGGCATTGCTGCGAGACTGCGACCGATGCAATATTTTACCGATTTCTTAATAGACCTCTTATTATAAAAGAGACATTGAATGTTTTATAACCTACATGTTTATAGGTGGATAATATAAATAAGGAGATTGAATCTAGACCTGAGTGGGTCACTCAGGTTCGTGTGACTCACGTTGTTTCAATTAATTAATTAGGTACATACTATTTTTTTAAATCAGTATGTAATGTTTATTCAAATTAAGATATTATGTATATAGTAAACTACTTTAACTATTAGGTAATTATACTCGTGCCTCGTCCTCGAGATTAGTATTTACACATGTAGTCCCACATACAATGTCGCCACTCACGCACTTTAGTTTAGAATTTTTTTTTTTTTTGAGGGTAGATATTTTACCTTAATGTCAGTTCACCGTCGATACATCATTCACATTTCAGTGCTCCGCCAGTTCGCACGTATCCTTACATTATAATCTCTTAGTTATAAAAAGGTTAGTCAGTTATTATAATGCCGAAAAGGAAGCGTTCGGATAGTGACTCCATCGACCGCTTGAAGAAAAAATTGAAAAAATTGGAAAAGAAACTGGCGCGGGAACGCAAGTCGTCGTCAAGTTCGGATGTGTCTACAAGGTCACAAGACCCACAAGGTACTTATTATACAAGGTATTATTTCTTAAAAGGTTCACGTTTCAACGAATGAGTTGTTACTTACCTGTATTTTATTGAGACTCACGTCACAACGATTCGAGGTGTGACTTGTCTTAAAAATAAACTCGGGTTCACGGTATAACGCTTTGAGGTGTACCTTACCCGTCGTTAAGCATGACAATATAATTATAAAAATGCACAATTACCTTGTTGACCTACCTACGTTGGTTTGGTGCAAAGTGCCCGTTATAACTTCCCGAATTGGGCACAAACTTAACAATGTAACAAATCGTTACCATACTTTTATATAAGGTAAAGTTGGAATATTGAATTCCAGGTGAGCCAATAGAATCCGAAATTGTCGATTACTTGGCAAGTGAAACCGAAGCAGACGCTTTTCCGCCACCTGTCGGCCATGAGTCGGAAATAGATGGCGAGCCGTCGACTTTGGCGGTGGCGATACAGCCGCTTCCACCGCCCGCTACAACACAGACACTGCTGTCTGCGACCGCGGCTACTACCACGCCCGACACAGAAGATACAGCAGTCGCCGAGCTCGATGAGGCTACTCTGGAAATTTTAGGAGTAGATCCTTCAGCATCTAAATCTTGTGGAAAAAATATACAAAAAGATTTAGCAGTACGGTATGCACATTTAGTCACTTCTGGCTTGGATAAGGAGTTACGTAAAGAACTTCTCGAAAAGTATTTACCTCCTGGCAATTGCTGTCTGATCGATGCACCAATACTAAATCCTGAAATTAAAGCCGCGGTGACCGAAATTGTGATAAAGAGGGATAAAGCTATTTTCGATAAACAAAAACAGACTGCTGCTACAATATCCGCAGTCAGTGAGGCAATCACCATGATGTTATCGAAAGATCATAAAGATCCCGCAATGCTAAAGATTTTAATAGATACAGGTAGATTATTGTGCGACACACAATATAATGATTCCATTACGAGGCGTAATTTTATTCTGGCAGTTCTAAAGAAGGAACTTAAAAATCAATTACAACAAACAAAAATTGATAAATTTTTGTTTAGTGAGGAATTACCAGAAACTTTGAAGGCTGCAAAAGCAATTAATAAATCAGGAGCCGAATTAAAATCGGCACCGCAATCAAAACCTGCACCGAAAAAACAAAAACCTGCACCTGCAAAAAACTGGAAAGGTCCGCCCCCGAGTCGCAGGCCGCCGCCACAAGCGTCCGCAGTCGGGGACATCGAGGACCAGAGAGCCTGCGCCGACGAAGCCTCAGCGCTCGCACTCATCGAGAGCGTCGCAGCAGACGCACTACAGCAGCCGCCGCTAGACCCGGTACGTTACGCTGGAAAACTATCTCATTTTTATACGCAGTGGTCACGTATAACATCTGATAGAATCATACTTTCCTGGATAGCAGGATATGAGATACCATTCTCATGTCCACCTATTCAAATTTATACTACACCTACTTGTAAAAATTATACTAAGGTAGAAATCGTTCAATACGATGAAGCTATTAACAATAGGTGCTGTCTCACAATGTGAACCCTGTGAAGGGCAATACATATCTCCCATATTCTTAATACCAAAGCCAAATGGTAAAACTAGGTTAATTTTAAATTTAAAAAACCTTAATAAATTTATTGAAACACATCATTTTAAGTTAGAGGACTTACGTACTACTATAAAGTTTATTTCAAAAAACTGTTTTATGAGTACCATAGACCTAAAGGATGCGTACTTTTTAATTAAGATTCATGAACATTCAAGGAAGTTTTTACGGTTCATATGGAATAATAATATGTTCGAATTTAACGTTTTACCATTTGGACTTAATACAGCCCCGTATGTTTATACAAAGCTTATGAAACCTGTAGTTAGGTTACTACGCTCATGTGGATTCATGTCCACCATCTACTTAGATGACCTTTGTTTAATAGCCCATAAATACAACGAATGTATTGATAATGTGAATACTACAGTGAAACTTTTATCGGCTTTAGGTTTTACTATTAATACAGAAAAAAGTAAAATGACGCCTAGTAATACCTGCAAATATCTTGGTTATATAATAGATTCTAAAAATCTCCAGATCAGCTTACCACCTGAAAAAAGAAAAAAAATTAAAAATGAATTATTAAAATTTCAATTACTTACCCGATGTAAAATTCGTGAATTCGCACGCCTCGTAGGATTATTATCGTCTGCTTGTCCGGCTATCGAATATGGTTGGTTATATACCAAACAATTTGAAAGGTGCAAATTCCTTAATTTAAACTCCGATAATGATTATGATAAATATATGACTATACCAAATTCATTACATTCAGATTTCGAATGGTGGTTAAAAGTAATTGACCATTCAGTCAACAAAATTAAATTTGATGAATATTCTGTTGAGATATTTTCCGATGCCTCAACTACTGGGTGGGGTGTTGCCTGTGCCGGTGAGACAGCGAGTGGTATTTGGAGTAAAGATGAAAAACTCATGCATATAAATTATCTAGAACTCCTTGCAGCTTTCATAGGATTAAAGATTTTTGCAAAAAACTTATCACGTACTCAAATATTAATGCGTATAGATAATACCACCGCTATATCATACGTAAACCGCATGGGCGGGGTACAATTTCCTCACCTCACAAATATAACGAAGGAATTATGGCAATGGTGTGAGGAACGGAATTTATTTGTATTTGCATCATACATTCGATCAGCAGATAATGATATTGCCGATGCTCAGTCAAGAAAAACCCATCCGGATATAGAGTGGGAACTTACGGACTACGCTTTTCAAAAAGTTGTAAACACTTTTGGCACTCCTAATATAGACCTTTTTGCAAGTAGGATCAATAAAAAATGTCAGAAATATATTTCATGGCATAAAGATCCAGATGCTCATGCCATAAATGCTTTTTCTGTAAATTGGTCAGGTTATTTTTTCTATGGATTTCCACCCTTTTCAATTATTTTAAAAACCTTAAGACAAATCATCTCGGATAAAGCTAGAGGTATACTCATTGTACCCTCATGGCCGACCCAACCGTGGTACCCCCTCTTCCATAAACTTTTAGAAGGAAAACCACTTATTATTCCTCCAACTAAAAAGATAATATTCTCCCATTCCAGCAGTCGCCAAATACATCGGCAGACTACCCTGGTGGCCGGTATATTATCCGGGAATCGCTATTGAAGAAGGGCGTGTCACTCTCCGCCATAGACGTCATGCTGGCATCGCTATCTGAAAATTCCTTCAAGCAATATGACTCGTGTTTGAAGAAATGGGTTTATTTCTGTCATAGAAAAGATTTTGATATTTATAATGCGTTGGTATCAAACATTATTGATTTTCTAAATGAAAGCTACCAGTCGGGCGCACAGTATAGTACTTTAAATACTTACCGATCTTCCCTAGCTCTTATCCTAGGACGTCAAGTTGGAGATAACGATCTTATTAGACGTTTTCTTAAAGGAGTATTTCGTTTACGGCCCTCATTACCCAAGTACGATTATACATGGGATACTTCAAGGGTATTAGATACTCTAGCTTCTTGGTTTCCAAATGAAAACCTATCATTAGAAAAAATCACCAAAAAATTAATTACACTACTTGCCTTAGTAACGGCTCACAGGGTACAAACATTCTCAAAGATTCTTATAAAAAATATTGATACCCTCTCTAATGAAATTTCAATAAAAATCCCTGATATCATTAAAACATCCCGGCCTGGATCTTTTCAACCTAGGCTTGTTCTGATTGTGTTGCTCTGCCCTGCAAAAGTTCTTTGTTCATACCTTAAATTAACAAAGACCTTACGCAAACATGATTTATTGTTTATTAGCCATAAAAAACCCCATAATGCGGTATCTTCACAAACCTTAAGCAGGTGGATAAAAGATACCCTAGCATTAAGTGGAATTGATGTTTCAAAATTTACCGCGCATAGTACTAGACATGCTAGTACATCTAAAGCGCACAGTTTAGGTATAAATTTAGACACTATTAGAAGGACAGCCGGATGGTCAGATAATTCAAAATCTTTTGCAAGATTTTATAATAGAGTGATCTATGATGAATCAAATAGACATGTATTTGCTTCTAGCATAATTAACTCTTAAGTAAGAATTACAATTATTTTCGATTATTTAAATGATGATTAAATAATAAACTTCAGAACATATTCTTTCATTTGATATTTTACAATAATCTCTCAAGATCTACATTTGTAAATACTAATCTCGAGGACGAGGCACGAGTATAATTAATGATTAAACGAACTTACCTGTAAGTGAAGTTCTATCATAATTATACGAAGGGCCTCGTCCGAAGAGATTAGTATCCCACCCACCCATTACTTTTCAGTACAACCCTTGAGTAAAATATCACTTGAGTAACATTAAAAGCTCTAAACATAATGATGTATCGACGGTGAACTGACATTAAGGTAAAATATCTACCCTCAAAAAAAAAAAAAATTCTAAACTAAAGTGCGTGAGTGGCGACATTGTATGTGGGACTACATGTGTAAATACTAATCTCTTCGGACGAGGCCCTTCGTATAATTATGATAGAACTTCACTTACAGGTAAGTTCGTTTAATCATTAAATATTTACATTATTTACATATTTAGCATTCAACAGAAAAAACTAATAAAAGAAGTAAAAAAGGAATATTTTTGACAAAATATTATACTAACATGTTAATACTACACTAAGCATGATAGATATTGACGAACATTTAATTCAGTAAATAAATCGTAGTAATAGTAGGTTGATGACAACCGCTATTTTGTAGTATCTTTTGTCGTAGAATTGGTTTCATTAACATTAAAAATTCATTAAATTCACACAAATCCAATGTATTCTAATTAGGTTGTGAAATTGATAGGTTCGTTAACAGCCAACATTGGACAGTCAAGTGAGTATCAAAAAACAAATGCAAAACTTCATTATTTGAATTAAGTATAGCGTATGCTTTAACAAAATTAAGTATAATAAGTAGTATCTTCATGGTCGCCATTTAGGAGCATTTTGATAAACTTATGATCAAAGAAATTCATTAACTGTGCCTTATGTGTAGGTACTGTAATAATAAACAACGCAATGATGCTAGAGTGGTGCGGTGACGTCACGCGTCATGCGCACTGGACACTTCTCAAGGCGTCCTCGTTAGAATTAACCAATTAACATCAATTAAACACTACGGTCCATTGCCCTGAGGATGCTGACCCAACGCGCACAAGTTATCCGAACATTTCTCTAGTCTCTATTCTAATAGACGTTAGGATGATATTGACGAGACTTCAAGACAAATGTATTATTACCATGTGGGTAAACTTTATTGAATGTGTCATAAAGGTAATTTTCGCTTGGTTTGTAGGTGTGATGCTTGGTTTTCTAAAGCACGTAATAGTGGAATTAAATTGGGATAGAAGCGTTAAATGAGATGAGTTTCGGAGGCGGGCCGCGTTTTTTGCCCCCGGGCTCTAGTCGCGGGCCGAGCTAGTGACGAGAAGCGGGCCATCTGTAGCGGCAGCACTGCCTCCGTTATTATTAAAAATATCATGTTAATTCGTAAAATTGGTCCTGTCAAAATATGTTTTATGTTACATGTTTGTTGGGTGTTAATGTGAGCAGGACTTGATATGTGTTTCCTGTTTGACTTTCTTTTCTATTCTGAGGTTCTACTTACATTAAAATAAGTAAAAGTGTAAAATATTTTTATCTTCTATGCAAAGTCATTAGCCAGCCTGCCAGCCTTATGTCAACTGAAATTGATCCTCATCGAGGAGGGACGATTTAAGCTGAAGTGAATTATAAAACCGCAATTTTTTTAATTCTTTTGAGCTCAAATAAATATTAACGTTAGTTATGTCACATTAATAAGAAGGGTGGTTTGCATAAATACTAATTTATGTTGGTAGGTTTTATTGAAATAATATTTACTCGTGCTTAGAAAATGATTGAAAAACTAAAATCTGAATGGTACCACATCACTAGTGGACATCTAGCACGGTAGCGTCAAGTCATGCGCGGTAATGGTGGGCCCGAATTAATCGCGTCCGAAGTGTGCGCGTGCGCCGCCCGCGCCCGCGCCCGCGCCCGCCTCCGACCCCTCCCGTCACACCACCAGGTATTGTACACACGTAGAAGGTTTGTTCCACACTACGAGTACTCAGGCCACCACAATCCAAGGGTAATCAGGTAGACATAGGCATTTAAGTATCTATGTAGGTACCTGCATCACGGACATTGTTCCTATGCATAGACTCACGTCCGGAACAATTACCTAGGTACGAGGTCATTCGAACTCATTGCCGAAACCGAAACAAACTGATTTCACAGCTCAATCGGTTGTCCGTGAAAACTGTTTTGGAGTAGAACTTCTGTACGATCTGTATTGTATAATTTGTCCTGCGGCTACCGAGATTACAGAGATTACCGGCAATTATAGCAAACTGCTGCGCTGTGAAGATTTTTTATGAAACATTGTTGAATAAATTAATTTAAGGTACGACTCATTGATTATATTATTATGAGAGTCATGCTTTATGTGGTCGCTGGAAAAAATATAAAAGACTGAGTAATTGAATTACGTCCGACACAAGGGGGCAATTTTGTGTAACGTAATGAATGATGTCACGATGACCGGAATATTCAAGACTTAGCTAAAGTTAGTTCCTGCGGTTTTACTATTTGAGGTTGCATGTTGTGGTAACGTGAATTTTGTTATAATTTTCAGCATCAGCTCGTTATTGTTACAAGGACAATGGAATTAATTTCCACGTATAGTTGATAAATAAAATTCCAAACTTGCTGCTCAACAAAAAATATCCACAAGAGGTACTAAGGTACCTCTTATTTTATGTCGACCATCTGAGTAGATAGGTGTACACAATTTAAGAGATACCTCTTGTCATCTTAATAAAAATGAATTTGATAGATACTCGTTTTCAACCGACTTCAAAAAGGAGGAGGTTCTCAATTCGTCTGTATGTTTTTTTTTTTTTTTTTTTTTGTATGTTTGTTACGCGATATCTCCACCAGTTGTGAACCGATTTTAATGATTGTTTTTTTGTTTGGTAGGTCATACTTCAGAGGTGGTCCCGTTCAAATTTTATCGAAATCGGTTGAGCAGTTTTGCGAATATCAACAAAAAACTAAAAATTGTTTACATCGATGATATTATCGTTTACTTCGAAACATCGCTGTCTTATTGGAGCAGTGCGTTTAGTTGGCTAACAAGTACTTCTAAACAAAACTTTCCACTAAAAAATACAAAATAAAATTACTTTTAACAAAAAAGTTAAACCGCCTTCAAAAAATAATAAAATAATTTTGTCTAAAACAGTTTGGGAAGTCGGTGGCGAAAATAAAAGACCCACTCAAATAGAAGTCACCGACTTCCCAAACTGTTTTAGACAAAATTATTTTATTATTTTTTGAAGGCGGTTTAACTTTTTTGTTAAAAGTAATATAAAACTCTAATTTACTTATTTTTTTAAATGTAGGTAATATTCCTTACTCTTTCAGTTTTAATATTAGTGCATACCAATAAGTTATTCCGTAATAATGATTAAATTCCATCGGACTGAATGCTTTGCATCAATAGACCATACATTTGACATTGCAATACATGAAACACGAAATTGCAAATAAAAATATGTATTTTTAAAGCTTTTATCAAGTTATTGAATTGGAGTCGGGTTATTGTCGAGCTTACCAGATATAACTGTTCCCACAGAATTATATCATTGCATGCTGACACGCCGGTACATAAGGCTATCAAGTTATGCAAAAGGCGAAGATTATGATCTTGTTGCCTTATTTGGACGATCCTCGCGAGATCATAACAGCTTTGTGTTCAGGTACTAAGAACAAAGTGGTATTGGTAAGTCCCTTACGTAGACTCGATGGTGAAACATGTCGCAAAATGTTCTCAAAACCAAATCATCTCACGAGATTGCTACACAAGTTATGTGTCTGAGAGATACTGTTGTGCAAGCGCATGTGGGCCGGCGCACGCGCACCGCACAATGATTTGTGCAAATTACCCACACAACACTGGCCGGTGCTGCCTTGTTTATGCTCTGGCTGCAAGCTGCCAGATCGACTAGCATTCTTAACAAATTGCTCTCGAGACCTATTTGTGGTTATGTTGAAGGAATGTTGTGTTTTACTCAGTTTTCGTCAACGATCCGGTGATCTCTGGGAATATTTTTGATTTGATTTTGAAACCGAGATAATTAACTGCATTACCAGACTTTATTTGAAATGTCTGTTTTAAAATACTGTAACTTAGTCTAGTCTAGGCTTCTTAATCATCAAAAACACTATCTGTATGAAATGAAATGAAATGATATTGAAATGAATTGATATGATATTAACATATATTAACATTAGGACAAATCTATGATGATAATAATTATTCTGTTTCATCTCAATAGCCCACAGAAGGTACCTACGTCTAATAAAGACGCCAGAACAGGCCGCATTATAATAATCACACGTTTGACTTCGGCTTAAGCTGTGAACCCTGAGGGGTCAATCCGAGGTCACTGTCAGCCGAGCTCAATGCTCTTATTAATTCTTTGACAAATACGCGTCATGACGTGTATGGACGTCGTGTGACGGCTGTACGGCTGTGGGCGTCGGAGCTTACAGTGTTTGATGCTAAGAAGTGCTAGTGTTTATACTATGAAATGAAAATAGAGTTACCACATGGCGTGATGTCGTTGGAAAGTCTAAACTTATTGCTAACCTGCGTATATATTTCAGAAAGCTAGTTTTAATTTGTATAAGTTACAAAAAGGTCGTAGCGTATCGTTTTATGGTTTCTTGCCCTTTCAACGTTTTCCCTTGAGTAAAAGCCCTGCTAGTCTGTCGTTGATGTCATACTAAGGCTTGAGCGAGGCAGAATCCTTAAATTAAGAAAATTAGAGGCCAGACCAGATCGAGTTATAAAATGAGTAGTTTATGTTGAAATAAACTGGATTTTGTTTGATGCAGTTAATATAAGCCGGAAGCACTGCAATAATAATTCCATGTGACAATATCTATGCAACAATATTCCACCAGGAGATTCTCGTATGAGCGGGTCGCCTGGCCAGCGGGCGGCCGCGGCGCCGCGGCGCGTGGGCGTCGTGTTCACACCAACAAATATTGTAGTAACATCATTATGTTTTACGAGCGCGGCTGTGATCATGGCAGCTAATTGGAGCACTGCTCGTACCGCAGGTACTTACCTACTCTGTGGCATCACAGTGTGTCGTGTGGCGTGGGCACGATTAGTGAAGAGCTTAGGAAAGGTTTAAATAGATATGTAATCGTCTTTCGTTTTTGTGCTTCAGTTTCCATTTTAAGTGTGGGAAGAGATAAAGGTCTAGGTATTTTTGAATAAGTTGTTTTTTTGCCGGTTTTTACGTTATAATAAAAAAATGGTAATTCTCGAATAAATAGTTTTGAGAGTGAGAGCGGGTTCCATTGATTTGAAGGGTAACGACACCTTCTTAGGGGGAAATAGCTGCTATTCAGTATTGTGGCAGTTATAAGAATGGTGGCAATTCGTTTCAGAACGAATTTTCCTGAAAAAACTGTTAGTCCTTTTATATCTCTATCCAAAAGCAAAGCGCTTGCTTCCACGTCAATTGGGTCGTCTGTCGTAGGAGTATGAGGCACGTGCATTAGCAAATCTCATCATGTTACCCAAGTGTTGATAGATAAATCATAAACTTTATTGCAATCATGTTGTTTACAAGGTGTTGGGTAGATTTGAATGTGAACCCTGTTAGGGCACAGCATTAGTTTCTTACATCTCATTAGCTTATAGAATTTATTAACAATCAATATTATTAATATCAATAATAAGATCATCGGGAATGTTATTTTTTTTCTATTTTATGGTCACAACCACTCATGATTCGTTTCAAATTTAAAATAGCTTCCAACTCATTAAAGTTAAGTGTAACGTTGAAATAAAACGTACAACTATTTCCCCGCATTCTCACGGTGCCGGTGGTGGCGTCCCGTGGGCGGTCCTCACTCGTCTCGTATTTTTTCTGAACATTATAATGTAAAGGAACGCACTCGTTCGCGAACACTCCCAACAATTTTATTATCTCATTAGCGTGAAGAATGTCTTCATAAAGTGTCGCCGGCCTCGGGACATCATTCATTACGCACACTAATGGGTTTAATAAAATCCCATATTTTCCTCTACCACTGTACAACAATATAACTCGCCTATAGACCATTACATCGTTCGTTTCAAAGTCTCTGTTATTCAGAACTTCAGTATTGCAAACATAACAATCGATGGAGCACGAACATTATGTGCTGTAGATGTGTTGGTTGGCTTGGTGGTGAGTGGGTCATTACGGGGTGCCCTGCAGGCGTCGTGGTGCGGCGCGCTTGCGCCAGCTGCCTCCCTGGGGGTGTGCCACTGCGCATGCGCGGATACCATCTACCGCGCACTGTACCTCCAACAAACATATTATTGGCACTTACCACATTGTTTATTGACGGTTCCCGCGCACGGCGACATGATAATACTATAATTTATATTATAAGAACATGTCTTCGGGCGTATTTCGATCAGTACAGTGTTTGTTTTCCTCCCAGCGATCGCCGCCAGTCCGTAATCATTACCATCGATTTGAATTAATAGTAGATTAAGTTCAAATCGATTATCGATAAGAAATTATCGCTATAGACGGGGATTTTATTCACCCATAAAATAGGAATTTAAGCTATAAGCGCGCTGGGAATTGATTAATTCTAAAAACCCGCTATTTAGTTCATTAAACGCCGCTGTAAAGTGAAGGAAGCTCATTGTAATTTTAATTAAATTCCTCCACAGATAACTCACATTGCTCGATCGGAGATGAATAATAAAAGAAGTTGCGCATAACAACTGCGCGTTGTTATTCAAACATGGCGTCCCTCTGAGATGTGAGATGTAATCTAATCAAATATTTGCGCGTTGCACAACGCCGCTCAGTTTGGACGGGATCATGATTCAAATAAATTGCTGAACCAAAAACAGTATAATTTTAGTGTTCCAAATAACTGCGTGGTAAAGCGTTCACACGCTAGTGTTGCGCCGCGGGCTAGTGCGGGACACATCGATCATATCGACACGCCCCGCGCCTGCGCGACGCAAATCGTTGCGCGCGCAACATTGTGCAACTGTCGCTAGCGCAACAACACGTTACTATTATTTATGTCCGCACAGATAAACGCTCGTTTCAATTATATTATCTGTCATTTGAACAACGTCTGCGAACTTTTATATGTTGTCCGCCATTAGATAAATGCCAGGTCGTCAGTAATTGGAAATAGATATCACTATTTTGATTACAAACTAGTATTGAAACTAGATTGTATCGGTAATTTATTTCAACGAGCCCACTCATTGGCTTTATATTAGTAAAAGGATTATAGAAGACGTACATCATGTAAACATAAATCAGTAGATCTGATGTCACAATATTGGCACCGTTAAGTTTTATGGAACATTACACCCGTTTGTGCCGCTACAAGTTATTGAGGTACCGGTTTGCCAATTTAGACGAGCAGATATTAAATACTACGCGTATATCTAAGCAGCTGATTGAGACGGATAATATTTCTGATTAATCGTTTTCACATAAAATTAACTACCAGGTCAATCCATGTATATTTTTTACCAAGTAATGGCCAAATTCTATACTTGATCCTGTTTTGCAGTTAATTACTGATGTTATAGACAGCCAGTGCCGTTTTTATGATTCTGAAACTAAATCTATTAACTATAGCATAAATAATGTACTTGTAAGTAAATATAGCACAGCTTAATACACACACAAGAGGCTAGCTGACTAATTATTTTTATGGCATACAACTTTTTACTGTAAATAGGGGCAATCAAAAGAACAAACTTTAAATCTGATGAAAAATAAAAAAAGTTTTAGGAAGGAAGTTTCATCTTTACACTTTTCTTCTTGGCTTTTGTGTCTGCAATCTCGTAGTTTTCGTTTTGCACCTGGATTGATATTCTAAAAATAACATCCATAAAAAAGGATGCAATTAACACAACATCTAACTATTTTGTTTGCGAATAACTGACGTTGTACCAAAGAGTGTCACGTTCAAGTTTTTGATCGCAGGAAGTAAATAAGCGAACTAAATCCATCGCCACTTTACATAATGATCAGTGGAGACTTAACTAATGAACACCGGTGTCACAGCAACAGGTCGGTAACACAGAGCTGCCTAGCCGGTGTGGTGCGTGCGCCTACGCACCCTGCGCACGTGAACCACAACAAAACAGCATGCGCCTGGTTACCAACAATATAATGTACCCACTTGAAAATATACATCAATTATTTGTTGTTTAATTATTGATTTTGCAAGAAACTTACGATTTTTACCTACAGTTAGGTATACTGAAGTTGCTATATAGAAAGTTAATACTCGTTCCTTGTCACTCGTGATTAAGACAATCAGATGATGGTTAATAATAAACGACTACGAAATGAAAGGAATGTTACAGGACCGACCTAATGCAGTCCTTTCAAATAAAAAATATAATATCTAAATCGTTTTAATCATTTTAATATCGCAGGGAAGAGTCTACAAGTCGATTAAAACTAAGTTTTATTTTAATAGAACGAGTACCTACTACACAGTGTATTAGTCCGTCACACAGTCAGTGTCACTGGTCATTGAGTCACTGAGTGTACCGAGTGGATGGCGACATGTTTATCGGGACCCTGCCAGCCAGGAGCCTCCACTGTCCTATAGAGCCTCACTGTCCAGTAGAGCCTCATTGTGTTCTATGCGTGGTAGAACTCGGAAAAATACATATTTTATGCTTAATACCGAGCGTTGAGTAAAAACGTCGTTCACAAGTTATTTATAAAGCCAGTAGGATCTCGCGGCGGTGGCGGACGCGACTCTACCGTTTTATGGAATTTTAATACTTTTATCAACAAATATTTAGTAATTGTGATCCAGGGATGTAGTGTACTATAGTTTAATATGTTCTGGCTTTGAAGAATATTACTGAACTGAACTGAACTGAAGAACTGAACTGAACTATGTTTATGACCATCACATACCATCACGCCTGTATTCCCCGAAGGGTAAAGCAGAGGTGTACTTAATGTACACCCACAGTTCGACGGTATGTTTAGGTCCCATGTATCTAATAGGGGGAGAGCCTATTGCCATTCACCGGGCACAAATCCAGTCATGAATGTTCATGTTTATGTTATTTTAACAGGGCACAAAAGCAGAGGTCTCTATGATTAAAAAACCTCATCGCGTTAGCTCTATGTATATAGTAGTGTGATTGGTGGCTAAAGTCTCGGCTGTTGGGTTAATCTAGCTACAGTCAGGGTGTGCTACCAAGAAGATGATACTCGCACTAATTAGCCGCCGGCGGTACGTTCACTGAGCTTGTAGCGTTCAATATAAGTCAGGTAAGTACAGCAGTATATTATTTCCAAAAAAAAACTTGGTGTATTGTTTGAGCTTCAACAATTAAACCTCATCGTTTTTGCTTTAGTATACGCATTTACTTAACCATCCACTGTATAGGTAACAATGGGGGCGCGTGCGCATGTCTGTGTACATCACTTGATTGCTAATTGTGGTTAATTGCAACAACTTTGTGCGCTGCTGTGGCCACAAAATACAAAGAGCAAAAGGCTCATTAATTTGTACGTACAAGTTGGGTTTTTCTTTGAAATTCTCAGTATGCTACTGAGAATTTCAAAGAAAAACCCAACTTGTACGTACAAATTAATGAGCCTTGTACCTGCTCGCATATTACATAAAATCTAAACGCACTTGTAAATTGTGGGTGAACATTAGTACATCTCTACCTATCGCTTCTGGGAATACAGGCTTGATGGTATGCTATCTATGATTTTGTGAGTTCGACCCAAGTTTTGTGTTGTGATGGTGTCCCAAGGCCATTTTGATTTCGACAATATAAACACAGACATCTCTCGTTCAGTCTCGAACTCCCAATCAATACCCACACTGACAACTTTGTCGAACAAGTGACGGTGCAGCGGTACAAGCGGTCACCGGCCGTCACCTTCCAAGATACTCAACATAGTTTTAAGAGTATTAAAATTATTCAGATTGTGATGGAAGGTTGTTAGGTGTCGTGGACCTTCTGTTCTATTTATTCCGCGCACAGGGAGGGATGATGCTCCCTGATGTATTGTCAGTCGGCAACCACGCACAATGTACCTAAGCTTTGTTAATTTTGTGCAACGAACGTGCGCCCGCGCCGCCCAGGAGTACGCGCACCACCATTGCACCACTTTTACGACTGCAGCTGTTTACAAGATTATAACATTTTGTTTCTGTCAGGTCAAGGTTGTGTGAACTATTGGATGACATAATTTTAAGTCATTCATCATTGATTTAACGTTTAATTAGCCAAAGAAATATAAGTGCTAATTAACCTTATACTGACAATATAATTATTTGTTCCCAGTAAATATAATTACTTAGTTCATGTTTGACGTGTCCATCGCGAGGAGCTGAAATGCCAAGAATTATAGAGTTGTACTTAATCATGCTCGTTGTATATAACTTGCCTACTCAATTATATTCGCCTCAGTCTCGGAATGACCTAGCCACCCATCATGATTCCCAATTTGTCCATATTTTACCATAAAATCCAGACGGCGCGGCGGCGGCGGCAGAACAAACTCTACAAATGACTCCATTTCCTCGGCATTAGGTGTCAACAGTTCCGAGAAGGCTTCTGTTTCGTGTTACCAACTAATATAATTTGTTGACGGCGTGTAATCGCCGACGACGCGGGTCCGGCACGACGGCCGCCGGACGCGTCCGCCGCGGTGGACGAACGGACGCCCGTGACGGACGCGCTCGCCATGAAGCCCGAGCAGTTTATTAAACGCCGCGTTAAGGACCACCGCTTGTCGACACGCACACTTTGTTTTTTAGTTACAGTCAGCAACGTTACTAATCGTTTAAGTAATTTAATTTACCTGTGATAAAACTTTTCCTTAAAAATAAGTAGAAGTTCTCATACTTATTTTGACACTATATTTCAAACATCAACTTTCTGGCTCGGTTGTAAAGACCTATCTACCATATTATAATATCGTTATATACCCTTATGAATAATTTAAAATGGACTCTTTTTAGTTAACTTCAGATTATCTTAGGACACAGAGTGCCATGGTATAGCCCCTGTCCAATGTTCTGTAGGTATTCATTTTTTAGTATTCATTGATAAAAGTACCATAAGTTTTTGAAAAATTCATAGGTAATTAGGTACACTAATAAAATTATTCGATCCGATAATGGAAGCAACTGAACGCACATAAAATCCATGTTTACTTTCAAAATAATAACTCAGATACACTCATGACCTTTAATATCATTTCTTCGAAGGTAATTCTAAAATTGTAATGTAATGTTTATTGCAAAGTGCACAGTGCGCGTCCGGCGCGTTGATGTCTTTTACAGGTAAATTCGTGCTCTACAAGGTCGTAGACGCTGATTGCGTAGCATCCTGTTGGAGAGTGCTGTACAAGTGTACAGTGCTTGTTGGCCCCCAAATAGTGCAGGCAGGAGAGGGAGGGGGGCGCGGGGTCATAGGCCCCGCTGTGGGGTGCTTCGAAAACTTTGCCGTGTGCAAAGTAGGTATCATCGGACACACAAGTTTTTACTTTTTTTTCAAGAACAATATTTTTCGTTTCCTTCTTAAATATTTTTTGGTACCAGTATTGAAATGCTATTTTTTATATGAATCTAAATTCCATACCTACTGGTGTAATGTAAATTCCTCGTGTAATTTCTCATAAGATACGTTGTAAGTCGGTATATTATACGGTTTGTCGCAAGCGTCCTCCAATTTCGTCAATCATTCACGGTTCCTTGTTCTCGTGTCCTACAAGACGTTGTGTTCTATTTTTAGGGTCGTTTTGGTTGTTAACACAGCTCCTGACATGTTGCTAACTTGGATACTTTATCGTATTTTGTTTTTATGGTTATTTCTTATTAAATTTTAGGGGCTTTAGGATTACTGGCACACGAGAGTGTCTGAACAGTGTTTTGTTGTGTCATCATTTTTGTTTAATTGGTCCATGTCTGTACGTTATAATTTCTTATGTTTTTATAGTTCTTCGTCTCAACTGTAAGGTCTAGCTAACAACTGCTCAATAGACTGTCCAAGACATATGTTCCCGGCAGTACCTCGCTCTGGTCGTCGGTGTAACTACCGCTATCTATAATTGAGATCACCGCATGCGCACTGCGCTCTGCGCTCGCGCACGCCGCAACTAAATACAACTACAGAAGGTACACACAACTCGCTATACCTATAAACTGTTTAGTCACTGTGTACGCACATATTCGATCATATTTACTGCAGTATAAATCATATTGAACAATTTTACATCCCAGAGCAAAAGTTGATACTCCGTTGTGCTAAGATAATGTATATGCTATAAAGCTATCATAAATAAGCGTTATGAGGGACGTCGCACTAAAGTGAAGATGGAACAGGCACTTGTAACACGTTTGTAGGATTTCTCTCGAACTCGAGTAGGTATTCGATTTATCGTTTAGTATCGAGTGTAACCTTCTGTGTATAGTTCTGTAGAATGGCGCAACTCTTTGTCCGAAGCTCTTTAAATAGGTTTAATGCGGTGAAGAATTCCGCCGCGGCCAGCGAGAGGAAACAGTCGGCGTGTCGTGCGGAGCCGCGCGCACAACACACGCGAGGGCGGCTGGACTAGGTACTGCTACAATACTAAGCTGCCCCTAATATGTGTTTGAATTGCAAGGATATTAAAGTTTAGATTATGATATTAATATATGCTTTTTGCTGCTTCCTGCCAAAATACATGTACAATATATCATCTTAATTCATCACAGCCGGGTTTGCCTGTATATTGTTATGTATGAAAGGAAAAATCTACTTCGGATATGCTTAATTGGAAATCAGTCAAACACTCAGTCACTTTTAAATTAAAACAATTACTTGAGTCGTATTTCTTTTACAACTAATCCGATTAAATTCTCCAAGATTGTCTAGACACAGACTATAGCTGGATTTAAACCAAATTATATTCAGTAGGTACCTGTATGTACAGTGTACACCCACTCACTTATAAAAACACTGCAATTGCTCCACCACTTATATCCACTGGTCACTTATGAACCAATACTTAAATTTAATCCTAACTTATACTTTGACAAATATATAATTTGCTCGTATCGGGGCTAATCGAAGGCTAATAGCTAAATTGGCTTCGATTATATCTAGTCGGACATAAACCGTACTTGTGTCTGTGTGTTAAAACAATTACGTTCAAAATCTCTGTAAGTGCAGATTTTGTGAGTTGAAATCAACTCAAAATTAGTGGCGGTTTGATAGCAAAACAATACGCTGACAATGATTTTAAATCATACCCTCACGTTGCATGTCGCAGTGTAGGTAGACGGTGCGGCGTTACTTCTTGCAGTAAGTACCCAAAATAATTACCATTAAACTTTCAAATTTAGCATTCCATGCAGACAGAGAGTAACTACAATATACTATTCTAGATGTCTAACGCTAAGCAATGTTTTGGCTAAGCTGTGTCATGTAACAATTGTGTTGTTGAAAAGTGTTTAACGTCGTGAGTTAGATATAATTATTGCAACTATCAGGTTGGCCGGGCATGGTATTATTACATCGCAATTGTTTCGTGTTCCCAAGGTAATTGAAGAAGGAAAAATAGGCCGGACAGGTTGAGCATTGCAAAAAAGAGAAAAAAGAGTCTAAAGATTATAAACTGTATTTAACCAAACATATCCGTGTGATAGAGGCACACAGGCATCGCCATGCGCGGGCGCAAGTCGGTCGCTTTGTGCCGCCGCCGCATTAATCCGCTTACCGTGAACAGATAAAAACGAATGTAATTACAACAGCCACCATCACTAATTGTGCCTCACTCGTGTATGTGTTGCCAGAAACAACATGTTACCACGACCACATGCACGTCCGCCTCGAGTCAACAAACTAAATTGAATTTAAAGTGTAACAAAATTCATTTAGTTAACTACTCGTAAAATGTAATGGTTTTGTTAATAGCGGTGTAGTAAAAGTTTTTATTTTATTTCATATACAAACATGCGTATCAGCGGAGTGGTAATACTAAAACATTGTTGTTGAGCCACACATCGCAGACTGGAAGCTGATGCCAAAAAAGTTAGGAAACGCTTGTTACGATAATCTAGTAGAGATTTACAAGTACATACTGAAAATTGAAAATAAGAGAGTTCCAAACGACTGCGGAAGTATTTAGGGTTATCCATATTTATTAATAAATACAAATGAATAAAATCAAAGATGAATAATAAACTGCTACACGTCATAACTATTGAACTATCGCCACATCGTATATAGACTGCAATTCTTGCCTCTGATATGATCTTAAAATACATGTACCTCACTTAAGTAACAATCAATATTTTAGTTCAGCCGTCACGTCGGCTCACCAAAGCTTGTACAGATTAAATTAGCCGTGATTGTAGCCGACACATTAAGATGCTGATGCTATCTGTGTATCTCTCAATTGGCTAAACGGATCTAATGGCGGCGCGGCCGCGGAACTAAACGAATCAGTCCAAACACCGCGATAACATCACTCCGTTCGTGTGTGTGTGTGTCATGCGTGACGTTCTCAAAAACTGTTTAATTGTCAAATAGAACTCCGGAAATACTAGGAGAATGAGTCGAGAATTGCGGAAACTTATTGAGCAAAACCATAGATGCCTTGTTTAAACTGGCGATTAGTAGATCGAAGTGACTAACTATCACTTCGTTTCCGTAAGGGCGCAGCCAATAGCAATTCATTATTATTTCAATAAGCTATCTTGAAAATGTTATAATGGTATGATGCCCGTCACCCAAAAGATTGTTGTAAAGTTTTTCTGCACTCCGTGCACAAGATACTTCAAATACTAGGTACCATAATTAATTACTATGTTTAAATCCTATTACAACACACTCCGGGTCGTAGTAATTTGCAATATACTATAACGCTTGTATATTCGAAGGGTTAGACAGCGGCGTAGACGCAATTTGTCCATTGAATAAGGGCCAAGCCTATTGCCATTACTGTGTACAATCGAGAATTTCATGGAAAATCCCAATAACACTGCTCGATCTGGGAATAAAACCAAGACTACTCCTGTAGGAGCCGCGCTCACAACCACTAGACCGTTGTCTAGGCAGTCCAAATAGAATATAATTTGACGCAAGCCAGTTTCAAATAAGATATTTATTGTTTGGCGATTTCATCAATGTCCAAGCCCTTTAAATGATCGCATATCTGTTGGCTACAGTCATCACAGATTAATCAAAAATATAGCTAATAAATTACGTCAATAGTTACTTTCCAAATAACGGACTATTTCTTAGGTTTAATTAAGTTGGTGTTAGCGCCCTGTGCCTCTGACTCAGCCGAGCCGGCCCAATCGCCGACATTTTATAGTGTTGTCGTGCGGCTTTTTTTTGCGCGCTCTCAATCCACTGGGTTTTTATCTCGTAGACAGCAAATAAATTTGATACAAACCAAAAACAACGCACCAAATCAAATCAAATGTTTTTATTTGAAATACGCTTTTACAAGCGTTTATCAGAGATTAAGCTCCCACCTATCGATGGCTCATATAATAAGTCTGTGGCTCGAGTACAAAAACTCATATTTATCCATGATCTATAAGCGATTTAGATGCACGTTATTGGCTCTAGTTTTTTGGCACAAATTTGATCCTATGGAGAAGAATCCGGCAAGAAACTCCATCTAATAGACACTGTTTTTAAATAAAAGATTTTACAGTAGTCACTGGTAAACATGGTATTATGGCGATAACAGGGTGTGAGGACATTGGAGGTTTATGTCATAATTAGCCTGATGTCGGGATTAAAATTAAGAAAAGGTTCTCAGCATCTGAGAACACCACACTATATCCTAAGGTATTGTTAGACCCTATTTGACTATAATTATTTAATCTGTTCGATAGAAATCGAACGATGTATAACTCCATGAAGGGGTGTGTGTGAGGACAAAGAATTGACAAATCCAGATAATAATAAACATCACCGCTTAACATTTAAGTACTTATTTTCTATTCGGGATGCCGAATCGTTCTACAGTATTTGAATGTCGTACGAATACCGGTTTTTGATTCCAGCTACAACGTTTCGGTCTAGTTTTTTACCTTTTTTATTTTATAGCCGATAAACATGGAGTGTTGACCGAGTGCTGTAAAATATTTTAATATATTGGTAATCAAATATTTTTTGCAGTAACTGTTTAATTATCTTTTATTGATTCAATTTAGTTTTTATTCTAAGTTTTTTTATTTGTATTGGGGTATTTTATAGGCATGTTTAATTGTTCAATGTCAGTTGCGGTGATCAATACGTAATGATGTGACTGGTCGCAATTACCTGTCCGTCGCTTGGTCGCTCTCGTGGTACAAATAATTAGTGCAGTCAAAGCAACGTCCACCGTGTGTAGTTGGATTGTGTTTATGTCTGTATGTATCATATTGATGTATGTACAAAATATATTTATGCAAATAAACAAATTTGATTTGATTTAATTTTGCAAGATAAGCTAGTCATTCCATGGTTCGTTTATGTTTTTAATTATGACATCATTAAACTCATTTTCTAAACTAACCTGATTCTTAAGTACTTACCTAGTGCAATACCAAAATAATGCAATTAAATAAGTATAGAAAGCTAGTAGATAGTTCATTATTTATTAGTAACGACATAAGTATATGGATTCACTGGTGTCTGTCGGCTGTCCACTGCGTGTCGTCCATCCTCCATCGTCGCTCGCACACTATCGTGTTACACCAATTGACTTCATTAAGAATATTTAAGAACGTTCAACAATATTGTCACAAAGGCATATATACATATAGATAAGTTGCGCGATTATTTCATTCATCGCGTCCGTATACAAATATATTTTTATTATTAAATAATGAAAAAAACACATCATCAAGAATGATTATTTAAATAGTTTCACGGTTTCAAGTAAATGTCTTAGTTGTGTCAAAGCATTGCCAACACTTCGCCGGTGTTTGTAGGTCTCACATATTAGGGTGCAAGCTTTTTGCCATAAACCGGTAATAGTCCCACAATATGAGATGATCCTGATAATGTTACAGAATAAAAGTTAATTAAAGCAAACCCGGAGCCTAATAGACCATTAGACCAATGAGACAAACAGATTTTAAACATATTACATAACAAATGGGGCGTTTGCTAAAATATAATAGTCAATCATTTAATAAAATAAAATATCACTTCTATAGGTACTGCCTATGCAATGGACTAAGTTTTTGTCAAACACTTTGTATGGAGCTGCAAAGGAACACAGGCACATTATTGTAAATTGTAACGTAATATATTTAAGAACAAATCGTTTTTTTTTGTATTATAGACCGCAATCAGTTTATTGTGTAGCGTATATTTTGTGTAGAAAGTTTAAACCCGGATACATTGTTTTGTTAGTGGGAGATTTACATACATTAGCGGGCAGTATCAGGTTCTGGTCTGTTGCAACAGCAGTTGAAGTACGTACTACTTGCCTAAGCATAAATTAGATTATCTAAAATAGATCAATTCTTAACTACTCAGTTAGACTTACGAGTAGTAGTCTGCCAAAATACGCACAGAAAACATAACTGAGAATATTTAATCGGAATTTTTTTGTTTGTTTGCAGTAAAACAATGAATCCGTGATTGATTATAATGTGTACCTAGCTACTTTGTAACCTGCCACCCTGTCCCGATGTTGAACCATTACTCAACGTATTACAAACTGCTTGCTCCGCGGTGTACCAACAATGCAATTTATTTGAGAGATCTGTAGCAGGCGCTGGAGCCGAAGGTCACGCCATTACGACCAACAGGCAACAGCCCATCACGGGAGTGGCCGACCTCGGAGCCGCCGTACCTGAGACATTCAAGTGTACGTTATTCATACAGAAGGCACAAACCTTATTGATTAATTAATTGTTTTTATATTTTATTCATGCCAATTGAACATACATACATGCACACACTCTTATACCTTTTCCTATGGGGTAGGTGGAAAGTTGGAAATTAATGAACAGAATGCCATTTGCTATGATTCTTGCTTCTTTTGTTTTGTCCGCATTCATACGTCATCATATCGTAAACACGCGCCGGTTGCGGGTACCACGCACCAATGTTGGTGAAATATGTCTTTCGAGGGGGTCCACTTCCGGCAGCTCCACTGACATTCGCTTTATAAATTCCTATCGTTACCGTTTCGTCCATTCTCTCGACATGCCCAAACCATCTCAGCGTATTCCTCTCAACAATCTCTAGAATAGTATTATGATATTTATTGGTACTTACAGTGGCGGTACGTTCGCTTTAGGTCTTAGTAATTCAAGAGGGTCAATAGGTATATGCAAACGGAACAGGTATTTTTACCTTGTGAGCAACGCTTGTAGTTCAAATTTGGATTTTAGAATGATGCTCAAGCAGTGATGAACTATTTTACGGTCATCACTCCATGAAGAGACTTGCCTGGTATAAGTACCTACGGTGATTGCTCTTTGAAGAAGTCATCCATCATATACATAGTGAATTACTGCGTGGTGTTGTTCGCGTTGGTCCTTCTGTTGTTAGTGATTGTGTTCGCAGGCTACCTGCACCCCGAGTAGCCGCGGTCTGAACTGTGACCGGTCGCCGCCTGCGCCCGCGCCGCGCCTCTCGCCTATTCGCTATCTCGAGCTTTTGTTCTTTTTCCTGCTCGTGTGAACGATTCATTCCAATCTAACCGACTGTAACGCGCTAAAGACTATTATGAGTTTAACATGGTGTACCTACTTAGGTCATTCGAAATTATTTGAATTTATTTGCCGATATGTAACTACCTTTTTGTTGCCTGATACCTGTATGCCATGTTAACAACAATGATAATCGATTCACTCTGAATTTGTTAGACTGAACATATTCTCATGGAACAAAGGGCCATAAACTGAGACAAAATATGACAAACAAACTTTGTGCCCAGCCCCTCGCTCACATCAACCTTATGAAACCTGCGGCAATCCATCATGGAGCACCTTATAAATAAATCGCGCTAGTCGGCTATCCTCGGCGGAGATCGGGCGCGTCCGCCGACGTTCGGGCGCGGTCGGGCGAGCTCGTGACCCTCGTCCGTCCGTCCGGCCGCAGTAATTGATTCCGACTTGTACGCTAAAACAATTGGGAGATATGTCCGCCGATGCCACCGCCATACATCATGATACGGATCACGATCCGACGCGAGCGGACGACTCCCTACAATTTATCAGATATTGATAGATTTAGTGTTGTGTTAAAGGCTTATCTACGTATTTATTAAGCGTTTTGTCATTTTTGTTTATTGGACAATGTAACATGATTGAATATTTGTGTTATCGCACAATCTAATAGTTAGCGGCTACAGCTAAACTGTGAACGGCGCGCTGACGGGCGGCGGGCTCTACACTCTGTACGGATAACAAAATGGACTTACACAGTAGAAAACACCATTATGTACGAAATAAAGGCAGCGGTGTCACATAATGGAGCCCGTTTAGATCCAGTAAAGATTGAGACTATAGGGCTTCTGTACTGTTTGTGAAGGCAACAGCTTCGATGCCCGGTTGATGCCCCTTGCGGTCTCATTACCAACTAATGTGTTTCGTAACCAAGCTGTTTGAACGTTCATGTGGCGTTTATAGTCAATTGGTTGTGTATGATGCAAGTTGAAACATTACTTTAACAAAAACGCCTTAAAGTGTATCGGAGATATAAAACGGGCAGTTTACGAAATGGCTGGCGAAGGTGATCAAAACAGTCGAAGTGTTTATTGCCACTAAATGTGGTGCGTCATTAAAGTACCGAAATTATATCGGACACCACACGCCTTATATGTAACATGGTGTTAGTGACCACAAGTAATTCTATGAAAAATCTAGGACAGTATCTATAGCTCAGATTGGCTTATTTGATACACTTTTTGCCGTAGGTATCTAAAGTCTTAACAATCAAGTAACTTATAATTTCAAGTGTTTTCAATAAATTCAAATGTTCAGAGCTACTCATTACTATTCAATTATCCATAAATGCTTTATGCGCAAAATGCAATGAGGTGCCAATCCTTTGTGTTTTGCCAGTACCTACTTGAAATAAGGACATTAGTAGTGGCTTGTTCTTGATGACCTGCGACGTCTTGTCAAACGATGTATACCTAATTACAGCTCCGCCTAAATATATTTTAAGTTCGTAAACCGTATCATTTATAATGTCACTCCGATCCCGACAGTAACTAGGTACTTATATATTGTTCTATAGTAACAAAATCACCAACAGCATAATGTTCTGTATGATGTTCCTAGTTACCTTATATTTATAAATATTAATATAAAAAAAGAAACTACCTATTTAACAAAACAAAGAGAGAATGTCCCAGAGGGTGATACAATCATGGCTACCACGCGAGCTGTTTTGCGCGACAGTAAACGTAGTCCCATGAGTACCACTGCCTTCCCTCCCGCCGCCGCACCGCCGCCGCACCGACATCGGCACCGGCACCGGCACCGACCATTTAACTGCACCATAAACTGCGAGAGTTTACTCCACGACGCGGCGAATATTGCTAATTTTGTGATTTTCTCACAGCTGACACAAGATTACATAAAAATGTTCCGCACCTTCTTATTCCTTGTTTGGACACTTAGTGATCGGAAACATATTGTTTGACTCACCTGCTTGCCTTGTTACATTTTTCAGTGAGCCCATCCGAAGGCAAAGCATCACACCTGCGGAGTCCTGCGTTACATACACGTCACATCTTATGTTACGTTACGGTAGTCACCATGAGTTGAGTAGCCTAGTGAGTTCATAGTCACTATCAAAGTTTATTTTAACAGAAATACAACGATAATATTACACAAGGACATATAGGTGAATATTCAAAATGATCCCTAAGAATTATAAATAAGATTACCGCAGTTAAAAAAGATACCTAACTACATTGAAAAGCGCTAATTGAAAGGCAATAAACCGGCTGAAATGCAAAACATTCACTTTAGTATAAGAAGAAGGAGCTGGCTCGTGGTAATAACTTAAAACAATTAAATACATTGTTAGTTGAGCGCTTATCAACAAACACTTCAGAGACGCCTCCGCCACAGTGCCGCGGAGTGTGCCGGTACCGGCGGCAACCTCTCGATAGCTCTCGTAAACCTCACAAATAATACGACCGCATTCCCGAATCCCGCGACACTCTGTAACGTATTGGTGTATGACCCGCCGAAGGGTCACACGCAGTAAATTCAATAACCGACTCTGAAATAATTGGGCAACACGACACACCACAGATTTCTTTAAAAGTTAATAATTTTATAACAATGTATCGTGTGACGTCTACTGTTTATTTTATAGCTGGCTCTGGAAATAATTTATTAAAAGATCACGGGTTGAAGCCACTTTCAATAAACATACACTGAACTTAAGTATTGCGTCAGATGTAGTAACAATTTGTCAATGGCGACATCATAATATTATAGTATTAGGTACAATCCACTCCGTCCTATAGTACCTAATAGCACGCGTATAACTATGACTTTTGACTAACGTTAAAACTTGAGGTGACTTAAAAAGTCAAACTGTCAATACATAACCATCGCGCCGTCGATCGGTTTCTTGTAATTGTGTCATATTGTGCTACAAGTACTTTTCACGTGCCGTCACTCGCAAGTCGCAATCCTAAGAGGCACTTTTCCAATTCATTTGCTTCTGTAACATCCTTGCGCCTAGGGTTCTGTTTTCCGATCGTTGTATCCGTAGGTGTATCTAATCACATTCATAGAAACTTACCACTCAATGTGATTTTCAACGCTGTGCAGCTTTGTAGGTACCGGAGTGGAGCGAGCCCTTCCGAGAAGTGAGGACTAAGTGTTTATGGTAATGTGCGATGTGCGATGTGCGCCCGTGCATACGATCGCCGTCAAACGAGCAATACACTTACAATGTTTTGTACTTTGTTGCCGCGTTACACCTATGCGAATGCGAATAATATTTACTGCGAAAAATGCGCAGAGGTCAACGGTGCGGCGGATAGCGGGGTTTTCTACACGTTATGTTGTAAATAAATAATTAAATGTGATCGTTTAATATTTAATGGTTTCAAGTTCAATGAACATCTTCTAGTATTCCACGGCCGTGACAACATATGCTACAACGTTAAATCTACCACCTCCGATCTCCCACGTCCCGCTTCGGAGATCTCATTAATCCCACGAATATATAATTCTATTAATTAATCCTGTGTGTTATAATTTGTGTCATTTTTTGAATTGTGTTTTTTTTATAAAGCTAGCTGTGTAGGTCGCACATTGGTGCTTAGCTAAATGCTGGTGTTACGAGTGGGTTCGCGGCGGTATTACAATGAGTAGGTTTCTAACCGGCAACAACGTTGTCGCAAGTCCGACGCCCTAGTCATTAGGTTTCGGCGGCGCGCCGCTTCGCTTCTTCGATTCGCTTCACTTCTTCGCTTCGCTTCTTCGCTTAGCTTCTTCGTTTCGCTTCTCCGCTTCGCTTCTTCATTTCGATTCTTCGCTTCGCTTCTTTTAGTTGCGTACCTGTTACTTTAATCTGTTTTTGTGCATTATTAGTGCTATTATTTAATGTCATAACCTTATTTCAAAATAATGACTTACAACTTGGCAATTCTACATATCAGTCCAACAATATCTCAACATCACATCATCTCAATACATTATCAGCTGCCCTGTAAATCTGCGCAGGCGTCGGCAGCATGACTGCACGAGGTATGGCGGGCGTGCGCGCGCAACGTCACGCGCGCACCCAACGAGCGCCTGCGCGCCGTACTACACTGAATTTGATCGCATTACGCCCTTCATTACTATTGCCTATGATATATTTTATTTAACAAAACATTTTAAACAATTTTGAACTCTAAGTTAAAGTACATAAGACTTGGTTTTTATCATCTTGTCCTATGGAATAAGTAATGGTGTTCCATGGTGTTCACGCGGCCCTGATTTACGTGTGCTGTGTGCGCGGGCGCAAGAAATAGCACGGTTTCAGGCGCAACTGTTCAGATGTCAAGGGGATGGATTTACGTCGTGGAGTTGCGGATACTGTTTCCGATATCAAATAGATGGGTGCAGATAATAAATAATTTTGTTTGATTTAGTTTATCTAAGCATAGCAATATTCTATGTAATATGCTATCTGCAGTAGGCTGGATACAGAACCTGAAAGAATTATGACACAAGTTGACCTAATTCCATTATAAATATTATGGTTTTGTACTTTGACTTTATTTTCTTTTTAGCGGTTAATCCTCGTCTCACCTGATGTCAAGCCGTGATGCGGTCGACGATGGCCCACGTTCGCCTATACTTTTTTTTCGACTTTAAATCTAAAATTCCGAGGTTGTACGAACCTGGAAACACAGAGTTCCACTCTCTGGCTGCACGTGTCTGGCTGTGCGGATAGAAAAAAATAAGAAAAGTGATAAGAATTGAAACAGGGATGTGAAAAAACTGTTACCAGAGCTGGAAAAGGGAAAACATCTGGAATTGGTTACAGTGAAGTGAAACAAGAACCGGACCTAGAAGGACTGGTACCGGTACTCCAATATGAGTAAGAGTAAGTACCAGAACTGAAACCGGAAAATACGTTCTTGTCGCCCTGTTGACGACACGAAGTTGTCAAGGTATAGTACCTGACAATAAAAATTGGCCTGAAATCGGCACATGCCAGTGTTCCTGTTCCGGGAACGGCTTTATCGTTGATAAGATACTTTTTTTATCACAATTCACCTTCTGTATTTTATGTTTTTGGTGCCTGTGCAGTGTATCGGTGTCGGTACACGCGAAGTGCTTGTAGCTGACACTTTCAGCGTGTAGTGTGTCGCTTTAGTGTGTAGCTCGAGCTGGATTGAGACTTTACGCTTATACCGAGAGATGAGTGTGCGGGTCGTGGGGTACCTACTAGATCCACTTTTATCTCGTGTATTTTATTGAAAGGTTATAAAACGTTTACGAGTATATTAACATATTTTTCTAAGATAAGATAAGTAAGAGAGATGAGATAAGTTATCTATCTAAGACACCATATTTAATCAATATAAACTTAACAACCAAACTTGAGCTCCATTCTATTCTCTCGCGACCGCATCATTAGGTTTTTCAGATCATTTACGTAAACCGTCCTGCCTTGATCATTACAAAGCTCTTGAACCACAAACCACACAACATGGCTCTCTGCCTCTCATGAAGTCTCATGTACAGTCACCACAATACGTTGTGCGGCGATTACTGCCGCTTCACAATATGCACCGCTTGCTCGCGGACGGTGTTCCGACCGGCGGCCGTTTGTGGTCGCATCACGGAATGCGTCTGAACAAACCGTTTAGGGATCCCTGGTGTCATGTGGAACATAATGCTATTTTGTGCCAAGCAGTATTACTGAAGCAGTATACGTGAGGGATATTGATGCCGATGGAATTAAGTGCACACGGGGTGTTTATCTTTGTGTGAGCGACTGGTGTGTCGCTTAGGGGATGTGTTAGATGGCCGTAGGTTGCGCTCCAACGCCACATTCGTGAACGCGACCTTTGAGGCAGAACATTATGGGCACTGGTTCCTGTAATCCTGTTCCATTACGTATCCGAGTTCCGGAAATAAATAATTATTACTATACTGTCGTATATACAGACCTACTATTATTATTATACCGTCGTTATACGCGAAGCACCCGACGTAGTGTGCTCTTAGATTTTTACATCAGAATACTATTCTATAATGTAATAGCATTTTTCATATGTTCGAAGAAATATTTTTTCGAATATGTGCAATTGTGTTTTGTTTGCAAAACGGGTGAGTTTAAGATGAACGGAAAGTCAATCTAGTTTTTATGTGGAACTTTTTAGGGAGGAGGCCGGACGTCATTTGAGGGCTGTGAGTGGCCCGCCTGCGACGTCGTAATTAAGACGCACCACACAACGCGTTGTGCTTCTCAAATGGTTCAGAAGGGTTTGCAGACAAGTTTCCTGCGTGTTGCTCTTTGTTATCTGATGATCTTCGATGACTTCGATTGGCAATTCCACTCTACTCTGTCTAATGCTATTTTATTAAGTTCTATGTTTCATCATTTCATCTATTCTAATTTATACTTGTGCCTACTTGTAGTTTATTATCAATCTATACTAAACTTGAAGTATATATTGATAATAAACTACAAGTTGTTAAAGTTTGTTTTTCTCTAGTATACTACCAGTCCGATTTTAAAATTCAAGAAAATGCTTGACTTTGGGTTCCTGAATTAAAATCTTGCATAAAATGAATGTTTCGGTGGTTTCTGAGTTTGGTGCGGTCACTTTTCGTTACTAGGTACCTATTGTTGCAATATGTGCAATATACAGAACCGTTGCTGCCGAGGTCCCCGCTCGTGCGCATGCGCAGGACGTTACTCAGTGCTGCCGAGCGGTCACGTCAACATGGCGGACGCACAGATTTGTTTTTTCTCGCGAATTGAATCGGTCCATTAACTTTAATACTTATGACGTGTGGTTTTGAGGTTATTTTTTTAAGTACAGATAATGTTTTTTTTTTCAAACTGACGTTGTCAATAATCTACATTTTTTGGAATACATATGTTAAGAAATATCGCAGGTAGCTTGACGTCAGATGAAACTGTTATGTAAATAAAAGTAAAATTATAAAAATACATTTATACGAGTCCGCGTAGGACTCGTATAAATGTCTAAAAGACTAAAAGGTCTAAAAGGACTGCGGTGGTCTTTTAAGGACGTAATGCCCCCCTCCACGTTCTGATCGTGGCCACTGGTATAGTTTTAGTGAATAAGAATCCCACATTCGCCTGTCTAATATCCGAAGGCCGTCAGCAAAAAAAAAGTTATTTCTGATATGTATTGGTTATTGTACGGAAAAAGCCTGCCTACTGTTCTATTGGTTATCTTAGCCAGAGCAACAATGATGTGATACCTACCTAGTTTTGAAAGAAAACAAAAAGGTTATGGAAAACATTTCAATAAACAAAATTAGGAAATTGATTGAATAGTAGTAATGTTTTAAACGAGACTATTCGAAGAGGGACAATATTTGTCAGCTACTTAAACATGTCTTTGCCTTAACTAGGTCGGTGTTAGGATGGTAGCTTAATTAATTTAAAAATAAATTGTTTCAATAGGAAGTCCGTAACTAGATATGCGTGGTAATCGAAACTTGACAAGATTCGATTGTTGTTTTATGATGCTGACATGTTTAAATACCAGCGATGACGCCACGACGCCTTACATTTATTTAAAATAAAAACAACAAATAAATGTTTGTTTCAATAACGTCTGCAAGAAAGTACTGACAACTGAAGCCTATCAAATCAAATCATTTATTCTTGTTAATCATATATTTCATGCTGCTATTTTTTAAACTGACTACATACCCCATGCTTCTATATCAACACTTACAATCCTTGCCATAAACATAGACGCCTATATGATGCCAAACAATGTCTTTATACGGCGGCAACAGTAACGACAACGACGGCTTAAGCATGGACATCAAACGTTGATGCCTGTTATATAATGCCGGCATCACTACCAAAAACAATAAAATCAATCATTATTTCTTATAAACATGTTTCCCTTGTGTCGAGGACGCGGGTTGTATTGTGAGAAACAAAATAATACGCACCTTTATTACTTGTGCCAGTTTCTTGCTCCAAATAAGTTAGTCGTTTATTACAAGTGCGTCGAGCTGACACAGAAACATGGCTTAATTCTAATGCCTAGTCCTGGCTGGGCCTGATGGCCGCTCGTCACCAGTGCGAGGTATTTATACCTTCCGGGGCTGCCAAGTGCCAGCGCAGGGCCCGGCCGTCGCGGTGGTTGACAGCGCCGCAGGTGACTGTCTGGCTGTCCGACTGTGAATAATGTGCTACATAATGCTATAGTAGTGTTACGTGCTAACAGCACGGGAAGTGCGTTAGTACGCGTGTATCTACGTATTGGTTTTATTGAAAATAGTCCACATAACTAATAATTTTGCGAAAAATATTAGAATAACACAGATCTGTCTGTCACTCAGATTCAGGGAACTAGGTGACCCAACAGGCCATACAGTTCCAGTATAAGCTGATCTCAATTTGTTTAGGTTTCGTATGCAAAGCTACATATAAATCTCCCTATATGCAGTTTAAGGTGACCTCGTACTGTCCGGAAAGCCGAAGTATATGATCTGAGTTTTAGCTTAAACTGAAAATCTAGGTATAGTATAGCTTAACGTGTAGACTTGTGTACTTTTTAGACATCTACATGCGCAACTGTATTAAGTACATATTTGTGTAGCTGTCACTGTGAATCATATTGTGATTCACCAAGTGGCCATTTTAGCTTTATTAGTTTCTGAGTTTTATTAGTTTCACCTTAAATAATATATGTGTATAATATGTATATGTATGTGTATGAATGTTATTTTAATGAACCTAATTACTTACGTATGAAAACTAATGACTAGGGTGTCTTCGTCCTATAGTCATACACGGTTGTTGAATATAATGCCCTTCCTAACACCGCACAGAGTTTTTATGGAATAAATGATGAGTGAAAGCATACTAGTACAGTATAGTTAGCACTTCTTCTAAAATATCTGGTACAGCTTTTCTCACGTAACTATGTAATTCAATGCTAATAAGATGTAAGTACGGTATTGTAGGTACAGGTCACAGTGCAGGTAATGCAGTGCAACAGTGGCGCGCTGGCCCCAACTTGCCCTAAAGTATTCAGCGATGCGGTGCGTTTGCGCTCGTTATGCAACTGTAGCGGCATGCATTCTGTTACACTGTGCACTGTGCGAGCAGCAACGGATAGCGATTTGCCATTAATTTAATATATAAAAATCTCGTGTCGCAGTGTTATCGAACTCCTCCGCAACAACGGCTTGCCCGATTTTTATGTTTTTTTTTGTTTATATTTTATAGGTCTTAACCTATTTTTATACCTCCATTTTTTATCGCGATTTTAGTATGGCAGAATAAGTTTGCAGGGTTAGCTCGTAAAACTATAAATTATAGATAAGTATACCTACGTTTTTGGTCATCTAGAAATGGAAGCAAGTCATCAAAGTAATACCAGTAATACCTAGAGTTAATTACTAAATACTTAATTGCTAAATAATACAGACTTCATAGGTACGTTGATTTCACATAAGATGTTAGTTTTTATTAGGTCCATATATTAAAATAGCTTTTGAATGATAATGAAAATTAAAAACATATTTTTTAAATATGCAAATCGACCAATAACCGTCTTAAAATGAGATCACGAGTAGGTATTAGGTATAACATTTATTGAATGTTTATACGTTCTTGATTGTATCTGATTCTGCTAACTTATGTGAACTACATGTAAAAAATATAGCATAATGCTATATTTTTTACATGTAGTTCAGTTTACATGTAGTTGAATGCAATTAAATATTTATAAACTGCGTATGTTCTAGGAATGATACAGTAGTGGTAAGACTCAGGCTTACGAGATGTCAAAACATTTTTTACTCTGTGCTACTACTTAGGAATGTATTCTTGATAATATTGGTGTCAGCGCAAAATACACCAACTTATGTATACATTTGTGGCCAATGTTTTTTCATTGATTGTCTCTGTGTAAAATTCAATAAAATTGATTTGCCCCTTGATCTAGAAATAAAGGGATTTAAAAAGAAAGGTGTAGAAAACGCATATACAGAATTAAGTTGTTTGGTAGAATTTAGTTTATTTAAACTAAGTAACTAATTTTTAGTTTTGAGCGGAGCGGGAGACATGATAACACACACAAGATGTCTTCCGCTGCAGATTCTAACACAGACTGCGCACACGCAGTATTCGCGCGATGCCATCCGCGATTACATATTATGCTCTGTTATTCAGGCTCTCAGTGTCACACTGTCACCAGCAGGAGCGGCGCCACTGCTAGCGATTAGCGATCACTCTCGATAGCGACCAATGCTGAAGCGAAAGGACCCTATAATGCAAACGTCATTCCAGACCCTCGCATCATATTATAACATGACCGGAACTCAAAGAGAAATCCTGAGTTTACTTAGTTTCCATTAAGACCTACCGAGCTAGGCAACAGGAAGATGTAAGCTGAAATCATGACTTACAAGAAATGACTGGTGTCATGACAACATCTGCACTATATTTCTACCTGTTTAGATTTATCTGTCCGCCTAATGTGGTAATTAATATTATTCCAAGATCGTCCGTCCTGATAACTGCGTGAATCGTGTGACTCCACTGTCGTCACTGCTCAGGAATTCGGAACTAAATTTGTGAGTAATTAAACCAAGAAGTTGGCAGTGACTTGTGACCGCCATGTGTATGTGTATGTGTATGTACCTACACAACGTGACGGTGTGGTGAGAGCTACATACATCGCCGTCATCAATTACTGTGTCATGACAGGGGCACTTACGATTTAATTGCGAGCGAAACAGCTGTGAATGTACGGTTAATTGGCGTGATGGAGCAATGATCTGCCGTTTAATAAACACTGTATAACCAACATTTAATCGCGATTTTGTTGATCACAAATTAAGTTGCTGGCGGGTGATGGATGATCATAATAAACATGAAGTAAGATACCAGAGTGGCTACTGCTTACGAATAGTGGGTTGTATAGTCAATCACATCGTTACTCATCATTACAGTAGTGACGATGAACTATGCGGTTAACTAGAACACGAGAAAATAGTGTGTGAATATCATTCTGGCCTAGCAGCAAATATTTTAAAACACAAGCCACCAGCCCGTATTAGGCCCACATAGTGTCAAGTTGGTTATTTTGAAAGTATAGGAAATTAATAACATTCTTCAAAGCAACATCATAATAAATAAACCAGCAAAATTAACTTAAACTGTATGATAAACTACGCTGCCCGTGTTACCGCAACTCTAATCCATTTATTGATAAACAGATGCAAGGTTGAGATACCGGCGGCGCAGGCGCAGCCAGAGGCTCATCTAGAGCGCGCGCGCAGTTCCCACACCGCGGTAGTTTGCTGGTTTCAACAGTGTGCCCTCTCTAACTGTATCGATCACTAATTATCACTCATTATACATGCACTGTGGTTCGGCGTTCAGAATGTGGCCGATGTGTGCTCTCCAAAGAGTGCGAGAAAAGAAAGGCTTCTAAATATTTATCGGTTTTCACAATTTAGCGGTTACTCAACAAACTATATCTGGTACTACCTTGTAATAAAAGTAGACTTTTGTGACCTGTGTATTAAGTAATGAAAGATCATAGAGTGGCGAGAGAATGCCGTTTAGGTTTAGACAAACACCGCATATATACCACTGTTGGGCGGCAGGAGCTCGATGTGAACTTTCGCATTCAGGTCGAATAAATAATAACGCATGACAGGATTCCCAACATGACAAAATCGGCACAGATGTCAGTGTGGCCTTCCGTGTCAAGATGACTCTTTTACCATTATTCCGTCTAGATACTGTTCGTTTGTTTAATAACAATTTGCACGGGAATCTAGAATTTATTTAGAAGATGTTTACAATCTGTTGTGACAGCAATGTATGAATATTATTATAAAACACTCAAACACACAATACAGGCAGTGCTAACACGCGATGCGCTCTTACAAATGAATGTAAGCGTCGACAACTGCGAAAAGTTATTGCCTATAAATAAGCAGATAAAGCAGACGCCACTATCTACACAACATTGATCAGGATTAGTTATGATATGCACCCACAAACTTGTCCACATTCTTGTCATAAATTAAAAGACTCTTCACTTGACTCTTTTCTGTAAATCGTATTGAACATTGCGCCATTGATATGGGAGTCTCTTTTTGTGACGAGTCAATGGATGGTGGCCATTTTGTGCACACCGAAATTCTTTCGTGGATGGATACCTTAGTAGCGATGCAGGATAGTAGGTAGCGTCTCACAGTTTAAGGTCATAACGACCCTAAATCGTTAAGACGCGATGGCTCTGAGGTTTTCATTCGACTGAAAGTCAAATAAGTAGTACTTACCTCCGTGTAAAATACGTTTGGGTTTGTAGTTTTTTTTCGTCTTGTTTGTCTGGTACAATACGTTTTTCCGCTCTTTTTAGCCTGGAAGGCGATCAAGAGAAGATGTCGTCGGAACGATCATAAATTTTATCCCAGTAATCCCGAGCTGTTGAATACTTATTGATAAGACGACAGAAACATAATCGGATTATTCGTCAAATTGCCCTGCGCGCGGCAGCGGTTCTCACGCGGAGCGCGCAAGTCATGCGCGGTAATGATGCAGCGTCCGCGCATGCTCATGACACTTGATTAAACATCAACTGAACAACATTCAGAAGGTTTACACCAAGGTTTCCGTCATGATAAGAGAGGACATAAGAGGGGACGTTACATGAAGACACCGGAGTGGGTGCACGACACAGCTTCCACCAGTGACGAAGTAATCAATATTTGTCAGGCGCGCCCTGCGCATACAACACATTCAGAATCTGCCTGCTGCTTGGCTTATAATCTTTTATAATAACATGAACTATTGTTATGTATATGACGATGCCACACTAGATGATGAACAACGAAGCTTACAAAGTACACCTTCTGTAGGTATGTATTTCACTATTTTGTTGTTCACAGGTAGCCGTTCATTCACACATTATTATTATAATTTATAAATAACTATACTTGTGACCGCAGCTTCGTTCCCCGGAATTCGGGATTAAAAAAGGAAAACTGACAATCTCGTATATTTTTAATCTGCGCGGCCAAGTCCTTGTTATCTGGTGTTCGAATCAGGAATGCGTATTAATTAGGACCCTGAGATACTGTGGTATGTGATGCGTGGGACAACATTCATATATTTCACTGACCAACAATAAGGTAACAAAGCAAATTTCGTTAGTTAGAACATACCTTTATATAATTTACTAATGCCTCAATAAATCATTATTGCTTAAGGATTGTAAACAAGGTACTATCTTCTCCTAACAGAAGAGACAGTCCTAATTTTAAAACGTATCTTTTTAGCAATTTGTTAGATTCTGACGACGAATTAAAACAAAAATTACGACAAATTAATTAATATATAGATCTGCTTCCGCACTGAGTTCTTGGTTTTAGATCAGATCGCTAAAGTAACAATAAAAATCTTGCTTGGTATGATAACAAAATGTCGCCATGCATTTGGTCAAATATACACTGATACTAAAACGATACATGCAGAAACATACATACCTAATATATATATTCTAATTAAAAACACCTTGCTACCACCAATCTACCTAGGTAGGTATATGATATCCACTTTGTAGTGTTTTACACCCAATTAGATAATATTCAAAACGACTGTATTACCATATCGTATTAATTATGTAACATAATGCTTGGCCTCAACTTGCTTGAAATCAACACGTTGAACTTGGTGAACTTATGACTAGGTAGGTTATTAAATAATTTTCGAAAAGTTAGAGGCCAGGTTCGAACTCGGGCACCGAGCTTGCGACCCATGACCATGACTTTAGTAGTCCGGTGGTCATATCATACTGTAGGGACTATTATACACGAAAAATATGTTAATATTGATTTAATACAAATTATTTCGTCGAAGTACCTAAGCGAAGCATATATTTAATAATGAGCGATTAAATGGTTCTAATCACCACATAATACTAACTAAATTATGTTAAATAAAATATTTACTATCAAAATATTGAAACAGATTAACAACAGCATAGATTAGCATAAGCAGGCAGCCGGAGTGGCGCATGGCGGAGTGCCTTCATTAACATTCATTATGTTCATAACGTGAGCTTAATGTTGCGCTGGCGACAAGCTACACTAGTGTCTATTGACTCACCTTTATTTATAACCAGATTTGCATCATTTATTCTACACATTATACAATTTATTGTTAGCAGACTGCGCAGAGACTGATTTTTATAAAATGCCGAAAGTTATAAAATGCTTGTTTATTTATACAAATTCTACTGCTTCCAATTAGTAGTGGTGATATTATGTTTGGAAATCATTTCTTGGGCAAATTACTACAACAAATATGCTTTGTGCTTTAGAGCGAGGTTCATCGTGAATAATATATACAGAATTATTACATATACAACGCATATTTTTATATGCGTTTGTGACATTATTAATTTTATTATCCTTGTTGGTGGCACTTGACTACTGAAAGGTAGCCGCCTAGTCGGGTTTTTCCTCCATCAGACGGAAGAGATAAGTATCGGGAGAGCAGTTCATAAGTTATAGTTTATATTCTATAGTAGGTAAGAATGCCACAATTCATAGGTATTAATTATATTATTGGTGACATAAAAAGAATGTTTAGATTCAAGCAAGTGCCATTAATTTAGATCTGGCTACAGTCGATACACCCTATAAATTATCAAATTTGTAACAGGTATTGATTCAAAATCTTATTATCCAAACAACCTTTGAATCAAATTTTATTTAGTCAAGTAAGTACCTGCACATGCATTGGTAATAAAATAAGGCCAGAACAGATTGAGTGAACGGTGATATTTAATTGAAACTTATACATATTTAATCTTCGGCCAGGCGTAACATAACTCTTGAAGTCAATTTCCTCTTAGAATATTAGAACCTCCTGTCATTTTATACACTTTACTAGCTTTCCACCCGCAGCTTCGCCCGCGTGGACAACACGATTTTACCGGTTTAGGTTTTTCCAAAGTAACATGTACTATATGTATTTGTTATTAAATGAGCACCATTCGTATTCTTACAGCTAGAGCGATAGTCTATCATTCTGGAGGTCTCGTAGGATCGATTTCCTCGGGGAGGTACAAATAGTGGTAAACCACTTTGCTCATTGGTGCTTTTTCTGTCTGGTGTCAAAATGACCAGATTGGTATTAGTACGGACTCTGTAACGGGATAACTCGGGATAATCCGCATTTCCTATTTTAAGTAATAGCTCTGAAAACTTTCCAAGAACCGTATCTCTCATATTTCTTTTTACGGATAATCATTATTTTGGGTTAGGGCTAGGGTATAGGTATGACGATGGTAAGGATGCTCTGATTTCGTCTGCTCAGGTTCCTCTAGATATAACAGAATCTGACGGCATTCCCCCGTATGCAACTCAGGAACTCCACCGATAGCTCTTTTGCTGCCTCTGACATCTTTAGAAATCTAGTGTGTGCTTCAATTCCACCTTTGTGCGCCTTAGTTGTCTCATCCCACACGATAAATCTGCGATTTCGGAGAATTTGAGCCATGTCACTCTGCTAAGATATTATTGCACAACGGAGTTTCGACACGAATAAGACTAAGCGGAAGTTTTAAAGGCAGAGCCGCTTTCCCACCTTCCCACCAAAAGAGGTGTTATTCCAGATGCAGCTACAGCTAAAGTAATGTCCCGATTACTTTTTATTCTTGTATTTATTTATTTTGAACGCAATGCATAACGTATTCCGTTTTAAAGGTAATAATAAAAATTTGGTGTTAATACAAATGCCAGATTTCTTTACTTGCACTATATAGGGGAAGTAACTCTTTTTACGCGACTAAGGGGTGAAATTGAAATTTTGTTGCTTTAATTGTATTGTACAGCTTAAATGCATAAGTTCAAGCACGATAATAAACAATTTATTTAAAAATACGTGTTTCTTTTATTATAATGAAGAGTTATGGTATGTTATTTTATGTTTTTTGGAACTGTTGCTGCCGCTAAGCAATAATATGCTAACATTATTGTGTTCTAATAATTAATGATCACGCGCTTAAACGGTGAACGAAAACATCGTGAGGAAACCTGCATGCCTGAGAGATTTTCTTGATGGCGTATGAAGTCTACCAACCCGCAGTAGGCTAGCGTGGCGGACTATAGCTAAATGCCTCTCGTACTGAGAAGAGACCCGTGCCCAGCAGTGGGACAATGTAATGGGTTGAGCATTGTCCAATATAATCAGTGCAATTTCTAGGTATATGCGACTTGGTCTCTAGATGACAACTCGCGAGTGATATCACAAGTATTGCTGGCGTCTGTGGGCCGCTTACTATCAGGTGGTCTGCACTCTTGTTTGTCATTTCATATTAAAATACTTAATCTCAAGTAATTTTGATAATAAATAATTTATTTTTGTACAAACTTTAACACCCCTTTTTAACCCTTTTAGGGATGAAATTCAAAAAGTCCTAAAATATTTGATTCTTTAATTATATTGAAGAGCATAAATATTAAGGTTCAAGTAATTTTGATAGTATAAAAAACATTTTTCACACAAATTTTAAAACCCCTTTTTACCCATTTAAGGGATGAAATTTAAAAAATCCAAAAATACGTATTTCTTTAATTGTATTGAAGAGCATAAATATTAAATTTCAAGTAATTTTGATAATAAAAAAATATTTTCCATACAAACTTTAACACCCATTTCTACCCATTTAAGGGATGAAATTAAAAAAATCCAAAAATACGTAAATCATTAATTATATTCAAATGCATAAATTTTCAATTTCAAGTAATTTTGATAATAAACAAAAAAATATCCATACAAACTTTAACACCCCTTTTTACCCATTTTAGGGATGAAATTTAAAAAATCTTTAATGACGTGTTTTATTATTTTGTATTTAGAGGCTTAATACCAAATTTCATTAATTTTCAATTCGAAATGACAGAGTTTCATACAAACTTTAAACCCCCATTTCACCCCTTTAGGGGATGAATTTCGAAAAATCCTTTCTTAAATGACGCCTAGAGTATAAAAGCAATATTCTCACAAAATTTCAAAGTTCTATCATTAGTGGTTTCGGCTGGGCGATGATATGTCAGTCGGGACATTGCCTTTTATATATATAGATAATACATATGACCTTATAATAATAACCCGGGGCTAAGTCATATACAGATAATTGAAATAGTTGTGCAATGGTTGTTGGTTGGTTGTCGTTCAGCTGTCGAGCGGTCGCCGCGGGTCGATGATGATATTCTAAAGGTAATCGACAATTGTTTCGGTCGCCGCGCCTGCGTGCTGCGTGCGCTTGTACACGCCTACAAATCTCACCCCTTTACTTAATAGGGCTGAAAGTATCTAGGTACCTTACATTTGTTTGTAATAAAGTAGTAATAGTCATGATTAGCTGATTTTTGTTTTAGGATTTAGCGTACCCTGAGAAACGTTGGGAATTAAAAAAGTACATTGTATATGAGTGGCCATTTTTATATGAGTAGGTCGCGTGGTCTGTTGTTTTAAGTAATAAAACGGTAGTGAGCTGACTACGAGGCGTTAATACGCTATGTAATTCCGTATTTTCGAAGTATGAAAAAATCGACCCACCTTTTAGAAGGACAGTGTATCTTCGAATTTCAATTAAAATGATAATTTTAATTGAAATACGCTATAATTCAACCCTTCATATTTAGAAGTCATTGACACCTATCAATAAATAGCCACCACCCGCGGCAACGGTACAGATTGATTTGCGCGGGAGCACCGGACGACCGCGGCGCTGCGCGCTGCCTGATTTATACACAAGCGACTGCTTCCAGTTCACTGTCATTAAGAGGAGTGTCCCTCGCGAACGCAACAATGTTGCACAGTTGTCGCTGTCTCTATCCCTCGCGATGCGAACGCGTGCCCGAGAGGAGAAACAACAACATTTTCACGCGTATTTCGTATGTTCCGAATTTTGGAGATTACTCCTATAATATTGCTAATATGTAAAAAAAAAATCTTGTAAAAAAATATTCACTATATTATCTGGGTTTCCTTCGAATCAGAATGTTTCTGTATTGATACATTGTCGAGAAATACTAGCATAAAGTTGGGCCGTTTTTCAACGAAAATTGCCAATCTTTGAGCTCGTGTAACTTTTTAACCGTATATTGAAATGAAATTTTATATTACAGAAACACGTGTATTAATGATAAGATTGTTACTGCAAAATTTCAATGACTTTCATTGTTTAAAATTCAAGCAAGGGCCAAACTGCGTTTGTATGGGGCGCGAAGCGGATACTATCCTCTTAACAACGATTACACACGAAGATTGCCGAATCTATTAAAAACGCCCGAACTTACCGTTGTGGTCAATAATGAAGTGTTATTGCTTTCTAGTCGAAATTGATACACGATAATGAGATTATGTCCGCTGAGAAGCTGAGGTTAGGAGAGGCGCAGCCGGCGGCCGCACGTGGCCGCACGTGGCCGCACCGGTCGGAATGCGGCCGGAGTCCGGACATAGGTGATAGGTAAATATTAATGTTAATCATATTAATACGTTCACACACTAGTTCAACGATACGTCGCTACCACGAGGAATTTCGTTTTTTTTACCAAAAAATTTCTCTTGTTTTTTGGAATAGTGTTCAATAATGTCAAGTATATTTAAAACATAAAAATGTTTTGTTATGTCGGATGTAGTCAGATTATATGGATCTAATAACAAATTGTAGATTGTGCTCTAATAAAATAACTATCAATAGCAACAACAAACAATTAATTTGAATGGGTACCTAATTTATAATAATAGTTACTTACTGCAATTTTAGAATAATTCGAATTTTAGTTATTATCAGTACGGAGTACCGGTGTAACCGGTGTAACGGCAGTGTGTGTATGTGATACTGATCTGATTTAATAATGTCATTTCACAAAACATACGCCACACCGTTAAATAAAATCGAATGATGCAGTAATACCTGTAACGTGCGTCCCCGGCCGGGCCCGCGTACAGTGAGGCCCGGCGCGCGGCGCGGCCTGCATTTGATTACACACAACAAATATGTGAATCGTATAGAGTGATGGTTGCGGGCTGCGCTTCTCTCGATACACGGCAATTATGTTATTACGCGCATGCGCACCGGCCGCGCGGCCCTCGCGGCGCCGGCGCAGCCAGCCAGCAGCGGTAGCGTGACCCCACCAAGCGTTAGGGATGAGCCACACGATCATATTTTATTATTACACAAACAGTAACTTTTACACTCACTTGTAATTTTAAAGCCTTGCATCCAGGGCTTATACGTAATTTGTAAGTTCATACAGACATGACACTAAGTATTCATAGTAATCCCAGCTCGAGCACCATTTTTGAAATGGAACGGAATGCACGACGAAAAATATCTACGCAAGGGGAATCATGTACCTACTGAATTCATGGTTAGCGGTTTTGCGTCGTCATCCCTTCCACCCTGTATATGACAAGATACAGACACTTACCACTGGTCTTGCTGGCGTGCAGGAGGCTGCCGTGTGCTGCTTACCATCAGGTGTTCCGAATACTTGTTTTTCATCTAAATAAAATCAAGATGATGTTTTGATAAAACATAGCTAAATGTTGAAACATATTAATATGTAACCGGACACATAAACCAACATGTTGCGACATGTCGATACAGCGAGAAGCGTCGATATCGATCGACAGTTATCTGATGTATTCAGTACGTCTCCGTAGCCGTACGTACAGCCATGCGACACAGTCCACACAGATCAATCTCGCCAGCCTAAGTGACAGGACACTGAGCCGTACTTTCTAAGGTGACCTTTTATCTGCTAATTCTTACTAATACAGCTATAACTTATCCAGAATATGGAACAAGCGTAGCATTAACAAGACAGATACGGGTAGTTTACGTTTTCATTCAGTGGAACTTTTAAAGCTTGAAACACACTAAAAGTTGTATTTTTTGAAATCTACAGTCAAAAAGTTATAAGAGGACTTTTCTGGCAGACGCCGGACGGTCACAGAAAAAAAAATAGAGGCCAAATACTTATCACCATGACCTTTGGGCTCTCAATCTCCGTGAGGATTTCTCTATGCTTCTATTGTGTGAAACTTTAATGGAATGTTTGTCATAATCATAAATCATTTGAGTGAACGCTGTCAGTCTGTTTCTTAACAAACCGATATGTTAAAACTATTGCTAAGTAGGTACTATAAATAGAAATCGTACAGTCTAGAACTCATTGAACTGTAATTTAATGTGTCATAATCTTATACTAATTGTATTTTAGCCAACAAGTTTCTGCTTCCTGTTCCTGCTACGAGACTTCTTGTGTCTGTAGCTGATGCAGCCCTTTCTATCTTTCCCTTTTCACTGTAATATCTTAAGACGTGTACATGCATACGTGGTTTGTAAAATGTGACAACCTTTCCAGGTATTTGACTAATTCATTTTAGGCAGAGACTTCCTCTTCTACTCATAACTTCATATTTTTCCTTGAATGAAGTTTTTTGGACTACATCTAATGTTTTATAAAATATGTAGATAGTATTTTTTTTATTCAGCTAATTTCGAAATCCGTTGTAACCAATACCATCACTTTTTTACTATGCTTGAATTATTTTATTGATGCTTGGTTTCACTATGAGTTTTATAGTGGTTGGTACATCACTAGTAATAACAATCCGCCGCGCACTGCTCCCGCGCAATTACCTACCAATTAATAGCTGCTTTCACTTTTATACCATTATCTCCACGACCACGAGCGAGGCATAGATATTGTGTCATGACTTGACTGATTAATCTACATGGAATAAAACAAACTGGTTCTCAATGATGCCTAACCTAACACCTAACTATGGTGTAATACAGACGTTGGGGTGCCGCAGGGTGGCGTTCTATCTCCTCTCCTTTTCGCAATTTTTATTAATTCAATCTCCAATAAACTTAATTCGTCCTACCACCTTTACGCAGATGATTTGCAAATTTATAAGCAGGCGTCCCCAACTGAGCTGCCACAGGCGATTGATACTATAAATAAAGATTTGGGTTCTATAAGCGATTGGAGCAAAGCATATGGACTTAAAATTAATCCAATGAAAGCCCAGGTCATTGTTGTTGGTAGCCCTAGATTGTCTGCTAGGATTGACTGGCCTGTGATTCCACAAGTTATCTTTGATGGCACTGTGATACAACTAAGTGAGATAGTTAGAAACTTGGGAATTTTAATAGACAAACATCTTTCTTGGGGTCCTCATCTGCAAGAGGTCAGTCGAAAATTGTTTGCATCAGCGGGGTCGCTGAGGAGATTGCGCAACTTCCTGCCTACTGCCACCAAAATAACGCTAGCACAGTCTCTTTTACTTTCCATCCTTGATTATGCCGATGTCAGTTATCTCGATCTCACTGAGGCACAACTAAATAAACTTGAGCGACTCCAAAATGTCTTGTTCAAAATGTCATGTGTATAAGATTTATATTTGGCTTGCGCAAGTATGATCATGTTTCCGAATTTCGAGCAAAACTCAAGTGGCTTCCAATACGCCTTCGCCGGAATTCCCATATATTGTCCCTTCTCTACAGTGTTCTGTTTAATCCTCTAACTCCATCTTATCTTAAAGAACGTTTTCAGTTCCTCCATGACACACATACGAGATACCTAAGATCATCGGAAAACTTGAGACTTGAGATGCCACTGCACTCCACAATTTTTTTGGACAATTCTTTTTCTGTTAAAGCTGTACGGCTTTGGAATGCTTTGCCCGTGTCAGTGAGACGTGCGCAATCACTGGCAATATTCAGAAGATTGGTGAAGGAGCATTATCTGTCGCTATAACTGCTATATTCTCATTGATCTTAATATATATTCTTGTTATAAATTGTATACTTATCTACTATGCCATATTAATTGAAATAATTATGTCTTTATATATATTTAATAAACGATATATTTATTTATATATATTTATATTATATACATATATATATTATAATCAATTATATATGTAACGTATATTCTGTGTTTATATTACTCCAATTTAAGTATGATTTAATCTGTGTTTAGGTTATTTTATGTACGCCAGACTACCTAGTTATCGCCTTACCTTTCTCTTGAGTCCATCCAAAGGTTGTCTGTAAAAGATCGCTTTTAGCGATAAGACCGCCCATTGTACCATTTTATCATTTATAACATGTACTTGACAATAGTTTCTGGTGTGCAATAAAGAATATTCTATCTATCTATCTATCTAACCAACGATTTTTTAAGAAGGTTCCTAATATGGCATCTATTATCTATAGAAGTACCTACTTGTGTTAAAAATATAATTTTGAAGTCAAATTTAGCAGACAGGAACCTCCATATATACCTACTCAACAATCTTGTTCTATTAATGTGAGAATTATGCAGTATTATGTGAAAGATAAAGATCGAACGAGAATAATAATTGTCTCCCAAAATGATAACATATCCGAATCCGGATTGACAAGGCATGTAGGAGCTGACCTATCCACACACGACCTGACAGCGCCGTGCACCCGTTCACGAGCGTGACCAGTGTGTATCAGCGTTTTTCGATACAACCAGGTTGTATGAAATCAATCAACCCGACGCACAGCGCCAGCATCAGCAGGACATTAAGGTGAGCATGACAGGTTCAGCCTACCAGACAACCAGCAGACTCAAATGGTTTTATTCAGATAACCTTATATTTTTGGGCAGTCATAACATTTGAAATGATGTTTGAGTGACGGCTTTTTGTTTTATTTACGTTGACTGGTTGCAGACGTTGACATGACAAATGTTATTTACAAAATTACATTTTACTCAGTTTTGATCCACCATATTTGCGTTGTGTTGCTTACCTTGACAAACTTTTCTTTGACATTTTCTGGAATGTCCATTAAAACCGGTTTCTATATTGTATTGCTATTTTATAGCTGCATAAACTTTGTAATGGCTTCATAGTTCTTTCCCCATAGTTACCGTAACCATAACCAGTGATTGAACTCGCGACCCGCGCGTTGCTGACCAGCGTGAAGTGCTGAAATTCAAATACGTGGTTTAAAATATGCACAACGCAAACCAATTAAATATGCTAGTTTGCGGACATGTGTGTTTGGACTTTGGATATAATTTTTGTTCAGATTTTTTCCACGTTTATTAAGTGAATATAATTTGTTCTACTACACTACCTATAGAATATACCTTCTTTATTACCTCCACTATATTTACACAGTACAAGTTACCACAGTACAACATCGGAAGCAACACACCTAGACTGCCTCCCCGCTTAATTTCAAAATGTTTCGATTCACTAAATTCTATCTAATCTTTCTGAAAAGAAAATACACCAAACAAGTAAACTATCTGTTCTATTGAAGAATATTCTTAAGAATTATGGAATATATCCTGAATGATTCTACAAATAAACACACAGTACGTCGGGGTAGATTATTGTGGTGTTCGAATTTAAACGTCGCGTGGAGCAAGCGCGGGCGCAGACGGTCCGCGGTAATCGCAGAGAGCGTCCATGACGCACAGAATTAGTGGCCCCGCGTTCGTTGAATGTTCAGCTTTACTGCACGCACTAATTTAATTACTGCGGCGTGAGGACAAGTGCAGCTTTTATAGCTACTCATTCCTCGTTGTTAATACTTGTTGCTTTAACTTGGGTAGCCGGCAAAGGGCGGCCGTCAACCGTAAAATGTTTTAAGGACATCGCCAGCTTTGACGGACAGCCTCGTCGTCGTAAACAGAAGACACTAATTGTAATTGAACAACCATTAACTTTGAATAGGCATTGCTTAAGTTTCGATAAGGTTCTGTTGATGTAGCCTCAGAAGAAGCTCAGCAAGTTTGATTTCTAAAATAACTCCTGTATCTACCAGGCACCGCCGCACAAGTTCCGTGTGCTTCAGAGCGTAAATAACAGTTTTCAACTCACAGACAGCTCAGTACTAATATTTTCAATGTGCCGTGCACTCCAACATTTATACTTTGGTACATTCGTGAAGGTGTGTTTTAAATACAGAATCAAACACAGAAGGTGCAATAGTTTGTATTACAAACTGTTGCTTCGTTTTGTTATAATAACGAACTGTGTCGGCTGTCGTAGATTGTATCTAAAGATTCATCAACATGATTGAAGTGTAAGTTAAAGCTGAATATGAACTTATGCTGCGTGTTTGCATAATTAACAATTAGATAGGTTATTTTCACTGAAAGTGTTTTTCTTAAACGAATACTTAGCTAATAACAAATATGTAGTGTACCTTCTGTTCTTATCTCATGATGATACGTTATAGCAGCGAGTGCAGTGACGGTTGCTATTAACGCCTCAATTAACCGACGTCGAAGACGAGAGTTATGCGTTCCCCTTGATTTATTATTATTTATTCCTGCATGCGAATGTTCCAGCCCAGCTCTATCTGTATCGATTAAATTATGCAGGCGGATTGTTAGTGCCACAGTTACTTGGCCACTGATTTTTGCAACATTAATGATGTCGCTTGTGGAGTATCGCGGTATAAAAAGTGTTCTGCGGCCAGATTTACATGTCCTTTTAGATGTTGACGATAGCGAAGCGAGTGCTTGCTTCCTGGTGTGTGCTCACGTGGCTCGTTACCGTACACACATATTATTTTGTCGATCATTATCTTTGCTGTGAAGCAGCATATAAGTTATTGCAGCATATAAGTTATTGAAGCAGCATATAAGCATATAGTTATTGAACTTTGAAAATGGCTTGAAAATGAAATGTTATATTGGCAGGCATATTGAAAATCCCAGTGCATTATGTTTTCTAGAATTTGAAAGTCATGTCAACATTTTTATTGGAATCTGTCCAAGTCTACCATACCCACGCCGGCGACTACACCTCTATTATACAATATTATGTGTTACAAAAAGTACCTAGCTAAGTAAAACTGCAAATAAGTGCGGATGATTCCCTTTTTAACACTTTAACATTATCCTGTTTATCGAGCCTATGTCATATAATTATAGGCTGCTCCGCATTTTGCTTACTTTAAATCATTTTTTTTATAAATTAGATACCTACCCTCTTTGGATTTTAATTGAACCATTTTTTATCTTCTTACCAATATATTTATTCAGAAATGAATCAAATAACATAGTAGATATATAGGTTGTCAGAGATTGCATTTCCGTTCAGTGATTAAACGTTACCATAATAAATAGTAGTGTGTTGGTGCTCTGCGCGGGCGCACGACGCGGTACTTTATAGCTGATAGCTAATAGAGCGGTGCAATTAATACGTGTGCCGCGCCGCTTCCTGCTGCAGCGCTATAGCGCCGTGTTGCAGAGATTTACGACATGTGAACTTTTTGTTTATATTACTAATATTATAATTGCTTTCTTAATTGGATTATTAATTATAATGTTGCAAAGTCTGACGGTTTACTCGCTCTGGTGTGACGCAGAGGTAGCGGCGCTCATCCCTCCACTGCACCCTCCACAACTGCCTGTTCAGTGTTCACTATGTACAGTTTTATCGTTTGCCACTGAGTGTGTAAGGTCTGAATTCCGTAATATTTTCGGAAATTGTGATCAATTTAAGACACCTTTTTAATCAACTGATCAGTCCCCCCTAAAAATATAAGTGTACTCACAATTAACAAATTTAAAATAGCTTTTCTTCTCTATTAGTTATAATTTATTCGATTTGTACCTGAACTGACGCTGGCTCAATTACATAATTATTAAGACTTTTAGTCTTAATAATTATGTTGCTCAGATGAAGGAACAGAATTAAAAGGGTTATTTTACTTTATATTACGGTTTCAGGATAAGTCTTTTCAGTTTTTCTATCGGTTTATAACGTGACAATTTCAAAGACAACCAACATTATACCACTAGATAACAGAAGTAGTCGGTTCATACATCAGTTGGTGCAACATCGGCGGTCACAAGCTAGGTGCGATCACAACAGCTGTCGACGTGCGCAAGTTACTTGCCATTATTAACGATTACCATTGGTATTGACTAACAAATTCATTGCGTACCCGCCGACATCCAGGGCGCAGGGCTGTCACAATGTTCATATTCCGCTACTAAGCAAGCAGTGCATAAAAATAACATTAAGTGATGATATGTAGGATGTATGGGTAAATCTTCATCGGGCTCACCCTGGCCCTCGCCATTGACCTGTTGCCCGGTTAATCTTTTTACCGCAGCCTTCTTGCCAGCTAGAAGGATTCATTTATTTTGCCACGAAAAAAGGAATTTAAAAGTATAAATTGAAATCAAAGAAAAATATTCCTTTATAGCAGGCCAATGCAGTAAGCATCCTCGACAACCCTACATCATAACTTACTTCACATTTCCATTCAAACCAAGTCTTGATTTATGACTGTTTATGTAATAATATTTTGTCTGAAACTCAATTGATTTGTTTTGAACGCCACTCATCCAAAACGGTGTTTACAGCAAACATGTTGCGACAGTGTTGAGGCGTGTAGTGGACCCTCGTGGGTCCTCGAGACCTCTCACGGTCCGTAGCCGTACAGTCGAGTGTTGTGCCATGTGTGGAGGCTGCACTCAAGTGCTGCCCACCGCTTCTGCCGACCCCGTTAGCGATAACTTGATGTTTGTATGTTGATGCGCAGGCGCAAGCGGTCGAGTGCCGCACCTGGCGCACGCAGGGGTGACACTTGTGCATTTTTTATACTGATTATTTATTAGCGTTATTAGGTGGAATGAATGAACTACGATCTTAGCACACCACTTTCATTTGACCTACGTTAGTTAATCCCCTCGTGCATGAGCATCGCGTCGGTTTAGATATATAATGAATATAGCCAAACTTTTGATTTACTTATTGATTTTATCAATATAAAAGCTTTCCGGCATCATCGACTCCTGTACAAAACCCTTTCAAAATGCGTCCTATCTAACAATGATTGTATAGGTTCAACCGTGGAATGCTGCGCGCGACCTCGATGCATCCTTATCTGGTCGCAGCATCATGTGAGAACTGCGGCGTTACGCGCACTTGAGCTGCACTATGTAAATCCTGCGGGTGCGTTGCTGCATTTTCTACAATTCAAACAGTTATCGACGTTGTTATGATAATAGCGGCGCATAATTCCGTCACTATTCCGCTTGGCAATCTGTGAAGCTGGGTCCAGACAGAACGATCTTTTTGCTACCCTTATTAAGCTTATAAATAGCTCGGGTCTAATCTACTGCAACCTATTGTTTACCGCATTTATTGCGCACTAAAACAGGATGTTGTGAACAAGCGACTTAAAACCCAGAGTGAAGTGATCATTTAATATTTAGATTAGGATGAAACTAAACTGAAACTGAAGACGATAAATAATAGGTAACCACAGGGCAGGACAGGACAATTTCATCAGTCCTATATTATTGCACACCCCTAGTGTGTTGTCTTCGGGCGCCCTCGAGTCCTGCGCTAATGACTCACCTTCTGAAAGTATTATGCGTGATAGAAAGTTGTCCCTAACGTCTGCTCGTCATATTACGATACTGAGACCGCCCTTTCCATACGTTCTAGTCAACATTCGTTTGGTTCAACGCTGATCTCAGACGCTAGCTGCATGAACCCGGAACACATCTTAAACTTCCCTGTAACAATTGATAGAAAACTATAAAAAATTTGATTTAGAACCGATCCGTGCTCTCGTCAAGCTCGTCATAAAGCGCACATTCACATTGCGGCCGCCGTCGGATCGTTAGCGCTGCATATCATGAATAACAACCAAATCTAACCAATGTTTACGACGTAGCATTAAATAGATGCGCAACTATTCAATTATACAGCTTGGCATCTCCACATAAAATATTTATATGCGTTTAAAAGTCGCATTGTGGCTGTACCATGAAAATGGCAATATAAACGGTAATATCGGCTAGTTGCGAGTGCGCTTGCATTCGAGGTGCGCGCGCGCAAGCAACACGCATAAATACGCCGTTATTCAATTAACGCGGTTGATGTATGCGCGTGCATGCGCCATGCGCACTGCGCGTCCCGCTGCGCACCCGAAGCGTTTGCCGCACGCTGCAGTGCTTGCTCATGGAATGAGACGCCGCCGCCGCGCACCGCCCGCGATATCCCCGCCTCACTATTTGCACATTTTAGTTTGAACTTTAAAATGTACAAGATGACAAAAACCATAATCGTACAAATTAATATAGGTACCTACCTATTAATTTTAGTATTATTTCCATGAACATAAGAAAGCCATAAGAAACTTCACTCAAGTACCCCAGCAAAATTTAGTTCCATCGTCTGATTATTTGTAGTTCGTTTGTTGTAGACGAGCCTTGTGACTCGCACAACATACCTACATTCTTAATAAATACATTCAGTATGCTTTAAAATATTAGAAAAGTTTTTTTACTATACATACCTACCTATGAGTACTTAGTGTTCACTTATGCGTTGTTAGTCGTGGTCACCCTGCATAAGTATTTTAAATCTAAAAAAATAAATTTTGGATTTGCAATAAGTATGTATCCCCGAGACCGCAGTAGCTTCATGTAATGGTTTGTAATGTGTGTATGACAAATACGAATGTATGTGCATTGTTGAGTAGTGGACTAGTGGCGCTGGCTTAGTCGGCCGCTATCGATAACATGACTGCAGCACGGGAGCTCGAGTTAAGCGTGGTTTGCTGCTGGTTATATTTCTACTTCTAAATGAATAACAACATCTATTTTGTAATTCATTTTAATAAGTAGTACCTAAGGTTACTGAAAGCCTGGAATTAAGTACTATCTTGGAAAATATGAGTCTTTTAGCTAGACCAATCGTCATTCAAAAGTCCAATACATAATTGTGATAACATTAATGCATAGCCTCACACATGATTCATCTTCGACGATATGTTGAAGTGCACTTAATGTGTATCAGCAATGATCTGCGATCTTCGGCGATGGTTGTGCGCTTGCACAGTGCATGTATTATGTATGACGCGGCGGCGCGGGCGCAGCGGCGGCGGCGGTTCTCACGCGGATGCACCCGACAGCCCGACTACAAGGAGCTGTCGCCACACTACATGTCCTTGTTACATTATCTGTACAATTAAGTAGAGACAAGTGGACATCATCATCAACCTATAAGTACTCGTCCACTGCTGAACTTAGGCATCTCCAAGTGAACGCCTAATTAATATAAAATTATTCATACTACTTAATTAGGAAATGAATCGCGAGCATATCAGTCACCACATACCAGTTCAGTCCGTAGTTCTATAGCTGTCACATGTCAGCTTGACACTACGCTGCAGAAGCGCGCGCGCATGCAGCGGTTGATCCCAGCGCGCCGACATAGCAGAGGAGGCTGGCTGGCCGATCCACGGCACGGCGCGGCACGGCATGGCCAGGGGCGGCGCGCGGCACACGGGATGTCCTGCCGGCTTTTTGTCTTATATTCTGTCATATTATGAAATGTAATGGTCGCAGTTCCGCGATACATTTTTATGGGGCATATATTGTCAAGTTCTTTGTGCGGACAAGAAACGCCACGCAATGTCGTTTGTGGTAGTTAGTTTTTGTGAACACATTGTACCGGATGATGCTGCGGAGTGCTGAGATGTTTATTGGACTGTGTGCATTTATATTTCATCACAACAGATTATAAAGAGTTGTGTGATGGATGCGGTCGAGCGTACCTAACTGCGTTATTATTATTTTATGCTTGTCGATCTCTAATCTAGTTATTGAAGAATTAGTGTATCATATAAATATTTACAAGAATCCGGAAAGAAAAGTAAACGCGGGTTCTAATATTTTCAAAGTAGATTTAACAAGGCTTCGCGCGGTGAAAGGATTTAACTACCAACGGAAAGCATAAAAAGAAATAGTTGCGTGCCATTATCCGCTTACTGCGGTGGTGTGCGGCGCGGGCGCAGGTGCGGCCAACATGCATTATGGATGCACAATAATGTTGACATTGTATTCAAATCCACTGTTTTATGAAAACGCTGCAAAATGCCAGATATTAACTGTTCGCTATTTGCTTTACAAGTGCAGCGCTTGTTACATTACATCCTGTCTGTAAGTACTACGCATGGAGCTGGACTTTGCCTAGTTAAGTTTTTATTAAGTGTAAAATCAATAGCTGAGTTTGTTTGAAGCTTCGCCGTCTCTGACATGTAGAGTGTCGCTGATCACTTCTTTGTGCTATGAAGGAGGCAAGTTATTGCAATAACTAACAGTTGTAATAGACACAGACAGAGACTGCCACATTATATGCATAATTTTGTACTAACCAGCTTGATGTCGATAGAAGAACCTACATACTCATAAGTATTTAGATACAATTGTTCTGCACCTAGCTAACTCCTACAAAAATATTATTGATTTAAATTCAGTTCAAGTTCAAATATTTTTATTTCAAACGAGCTTTTACATCCTTTTATGATACGTTATTGACTATTTGCACGGTTCTAAAAAGTTATCCTATGCAGAAGAATCCGCAAGAAACTCCAGGGTCACCTGTTTTATAAATAAAAGGTGACATTACATTACAGTACATTTGGCCTGAAGTTGGGATTAAAATTAAAATAACCTAAAAATGAAGAACCTAAGTATGTCGACGAAAACACATCATCGAAATATATACCTAAACTAAATAGCTGCAATGTATATACTCACATTTACAGTCTGTTTCTATAAAGTTGTGGCAAACAATACTAACTATATGAAGACATCTCGAAATATGAATACTGAGTAGGTTTTGTCTAAACATGCTATTAAATAATATTAATTTGAACCAGTAAGAAAAAAAACTCAAGTAGGTGCCAGGGAGACCACAAGTGCATTCGTATTTTGACACCACACATTTTTATCGTCAATGTAGTCCTTGATTTTATAATCAAGCACCGATTTGAATGATGTCACGGGTTATTGTACGGAATAATCTTGTTAGGTACGTGACCAATGCGACCATCGTTTTTGTCATCTTTTAAGAGCATGTTGAATATTTTCCGACGCTGAACAACGAGTGGAGCGTGGTATGTATATTTGAATTTACAGCTAATATTTGTACTATATTATATATCCGCCAATGCAAACGCTTGTGGGAGTACATTAATATGGCGTGTTATTGTGTCTAAGTAAGCACAAACACGCGGATAGTCAAACACCCAGCATGCATGTAAACAGCAAAATTTTAAACCAATGTCATTTGGATAATAACCCAAGCTATTAATGCGCTGACATGCGCTCACGTGTTCCTAAGTAAATATACTCATTTACTCTTTTTCTCTTAATCCGACATGAGACCCGTGCCTAGCAGTGGGGCAATATAATAGGTGGACGATGTGATGTGAGCCCCCCCCCCCCCCCCACGACAATCATGACTGTTGCTGCTTTAACACCAATGATTGCGCCATGCAGATAACTATGGCCTCAAATATCAGATGCAGTTACGTATCTGTGCGCCTGCGCACCTATATTGTGTGATGTGATGTATTATGAAAACGTGTTCAGTTATGCACATGGCAACCAAACGGCAGGCTAATCTGATGTGGCACAGGTGGATAGCGCAATATATTCCACGCCTGGTGTGTTCAGGGTTCGAGGCCGGGCCGACGCCACCGCATGCGCGCGCGCAGATGTCACCGATAACTAACACGAAGCTCACCAGCAGACAATACACACTGGACTGGTGACAACCACATTTTATAGTCGGTAATGTAATTAGACTTACACCGCCACTTTCATACAGTTTCATTGAAAGTTGTATCTCCTGCAACTGCTACGAGGTGTGTATGTCATCTTCGCGACTGATCGCGCGCCTTACGTGCACATGAATGTAGACAATACGTGTCATCTGGTAGCCAAATAAAAACCAATTACGTGACCGGATGCTATAAAGTGTCTAAAACGTCCACAATAACCAATAACCCCTAACGTGAAAAGAATTCTTTCACAATACTTTTTTATATATAACTTTCTTAATTTCCAACCACTTAATAAGTAGCATCCTTCAATGAAAACTCGGACCGAAACTACTTTTCATTTATGTCTCAAAGAACACAATATTAATGTTTCATGACAATATACAGTTAGAGAATGAAACGTTCGCTTTATATTTAATGAAGAGCTCATTTAAATCCCTCTTTCAATACAGTGCACAGCGGACCGCAACGCAAACAACACTAATCTCTTCATCCCATACCTTTATACTGAAACAATTACAATATCTTTTCAACCGTAACTACTTCTCAGTAATCCGCTGTATTGTCTGTTTAGTATATTCTACGCTCTCTCGCACCATTGACGTGATAGTCGGGTCGTGTCATGACAAATGCGCGTCACTCGTCATGCTTGTCGCCTGTCAAGCTTGCGGGGGTGGGGTCAGGGCTGCGGGGAGAGGGCGCCACGCGACCAACAAACCCTCAGCCTCACGACGTGTATGCACAATCAACTATGCGGTAAGACAATCAACTACACCAAAACTCCGAAGAAAACGAGCTTATTTAGAAAACCTGTCATCATCATCATCATCATGATAGTCGTTCACTGCTGGACGAAGGCCTCTCCTAGAAAACCTGTGCCTTAGCGATATAACATACATTTTTGCCATCGGTGTTCTGACAATCTCACACATAATACCACCGTGCTTGCAAACGGCACCTTGTAAGTCCATTGTCCAAGTCCTACCGCGGTGATAAAATCGTTTAATTAAATGTTTGAAGAGGCTAAGATTTTGTGTCACTTTAGGCATATTGTATAGAATAGTACCTACTCCTGCAAGTCTCGTCTCCGAGTCCTGACGCGCATGATTGACGTAACACACTAATGAATCGACGGCTGCGTGTAATGAATAAAGTTGCCGCCACGTCGCGGTCGAGCCGTCCGCGTCCGCGCATGATCGACAGATCGATTTGAGATACCATCGAGACACACGAGATATGATTTCTTTAATTGTTATCATTACGTGATTGAGAAGCCCCCGCATTCAATAAGTTTGTGGCATTAATTAAGTCGAACGAATCGCACTCCACATAAAACACGAAAATATTTTTATTGTGTCACAAAGTCGATTCTCCGCAGACTCCGCTAGTTACGACTTATCAAGCTATCGAAAGCTCGACTGACAAGATAAAGCGTAGTTTCGGTATTGTTATATAGTAAAATTGTGTTTGTGAACGGCTAAGCGTAGTTTTAACCGGCCTCACTTCTTCGTTCGCAAAGTTCCATCTTAACTTTTTATTTGATCTGAGGTTACGACATCCTCTATTAACCTTATTTACCATCTCAGTTTACAAAGTACCTACCTACATCATCATCAGCCTGCAGCACGACTAAGATTTCTCCGACAATTTTGAACTGAAATCTATGACGATAATCAATCTAGGTACTCGCAATCTTTACTAATGATAGGTTCATATTGAAAGTCTTATAAAATACTCAAGTATATGCCCTAAACCAGTTCGTATTTCAGAGTATCTACTGCGTGCTAAACTGTTTAGTTGCGTGCCCCACGGATAGCTGCGCTCACTGATCTGTTAAGAGGAGTGTACCTCGACAGCGCGCACGCAGTTTAGGTATTGGTTTTTGTGTTGTTGTCCCTATCGCCTGCGATGCGAGCGGGCGGCCCTTGTCCCGCGCGCCCTCGCAACCACCCGCGCGCTTATTCTCGTTGTTGGGTCCAATTCTAAAGTAATGAAATTATGAAAGCGTTTTTCGTTTCGTACCTTGTTCGTTCGTTCAAATTTATTATTAGGTCAATTATTTCGTTGTAAGATTCATTATAGCAAATACCATCTATTTTTTATTTTTTTATTCAATTGCCTACCTAATGAGAAAGTAACTTAGTACCTACCTACCTACCTATTTATTTCTATAGTATTACCATAAATAAGGGATTTCAAGATTAGAGCAATAAGTTGTACGAAAATTTGTTTTTCATTTCAATAGATACCTACTTCGTACAAAATATTTTGTTTTGATCCTAAGTAGGTACTTACCTTGTAAATTTTGACTTATTCGAATAAAACAATCTGGATATGTAAGTCCCTACATAAGTACCTACCTAAATGCAATTTTCATTGTAAAATTATGATAAACCGTCGTATTGATGACACAATCAGCAGCAGTAAAGTTCCTAATTGCATTTAATACAGAATACCTAAGTACTTACATAATAAAATTTAGGTATTTACTTAAGTACGTATGGTGATGTACACTAAGCGCTCGTTCAAGGTTTTTTATTGTATTGTACTTATTTTCTTTGATTTGTAAAATAGAATGACGCGTAACGATTGGAAATTGCATTTAATAAAAATAAGTACCTACCTATTCACTTCTAGAACAATCCGTATTTTTTTATTGAATTTCATAATAATAGTAGCTATGAATAGAAAGGGTAATGCACTAAAAGTCATAGAAAGCTTTTACGACATAAATCATAAAAAAACGGCATCTCTAAGATTTTTAGATGCTTGATGCTCCCATCAGGGGAGAGTACAGATAAGAAACTTACAATATTTGAAGACTTACTACTACTTTATGACCTACTCGTAAGCTCTCAATTGTACACATAACAGTAATTTTAACATATTAAAAATATTTTTATAAACAGAGCCAAGTCTCGTGTAATATAATCTATATCTGTAATTTAGAAGATATCAAGTTATGTGTTATTTCTCAAACAAATCCGCATGCGCCGTAAAATTTTGCGGCACCAGATACTTTTCTCTTTTATGTTGAATATCCTTTAAAAATTAAAAGCTGATAAGCAGATGACGAATGAGTCATTATTAACCTTACAAAAAAGTCATTTCACCAACAAGACAATCTTGTTTAGATTAATATAGCCTTTTAATCAAAAATGAAAAATTATATTACAGCGTAATATCAACCACTCACTGATTCATTATAAAGTTTCAGAAACTATAAGGGCTACCTTATAGTTATATAAATAACTAATATTATTAGTATTAACAAGTAGTATGCTAATACTAAGTACTCGTTAATAATACTAATAATATTTGTTATTTATAATAATAGATATTAAATATTATTATAAATTTGGCATTTTTAACCGGTAAGTACCGCTATGCTCTAGTTTCGCTATGCTCGACTCAAAAGATACCTACTAAAAAGGTCCGCTATGCACTATTTTTTTTATTCTACGAAAACAATGGAAGTTACAGTTGAAAGAAAAGTGTTTGAATTCATTGCGTTTGCGTTAGTAAGTTAAAATTTCTTTGTCTCATTCTGATAATCAAAAAGGGGTAATGACAGCCAAGTACAAACGAATTACATAGCAATTCTAATTAAAGAAAGGTTTATGAAGGGAGCTGTAAGTCAATACTAGACCCACATTAACGAAGTCTGTAGACTTTATTACAAACCTTTTCTTACTAATTAATATTAAATCTTTATATTACGCTGTTTGAATGTAATGTCAGATAGATGTAGATTATGTAACTCCCAACAAGAAACTATAGATCATATGACAAGAGGATGTCCATTCTTAGCAAATACAGTACACAGATAGACATTATAAAGAAATATACCTACAGATAGCTAAAAAATATAATTTAATAGATACAATAAGACAATGTTATAAATATAAGCCAAAAAATGTAAATAACAACATAGATAAATTATACTGGGATAGTGATATAATTACAGATAAAATCACACGGAACAATAGACCATACATAGCATTAATTTTAAAACAACCACAAATAACAAATTTAGTAGTTATCTGTGTCTAACTCAGAAAGAAATACACCGAGATAATCTGTCGTATTCTATATCATTAGCAGATGAAATACGACAGATATGCAACAAAATACAGTTAAAATAATATTGATAGTATTATCATCTACCGGACTCATCCCTAAATCACTACACACATCATAAAAAGAAGTGTGTGTGTGTGTGTGTGTGTGCGCGTGCGTGTGTGTGCATACGAGTTTTTGTGTAAAGTATGTTTGTATAATTAGTTACATGACTGTGTTAACCCGATATAACCGAAAGAGACTCAGGGGTATCATAATAAAATGTATAGCTAACAAATAATTTTACTTATAACTTGATGATTGCTATAATCCTAATATCCAATTTTATCATACCCTAATTCTTGATCTCGTTTCGGGAAGTCTTTTTTTGAAACCGTTCTTTTATATTTTGGCAGTCAGCCACAACATTCTCTTTGAAATTTTTCCTCTTTACTAAAATTATGTACACATGGCTACACATCAAGCTATACAAAACCAGTTTAGACTGACCTCCCATTGTAAAGGTTTAAAGCACAATTCAAGGGCAGCCTATGCTGGTTTTGTATAGCTTGATGTGTAGCCGTGCGTACATGTACATATAATATTATGAATCACCAGCAACATGTAGTAATCGAGTAATGAGACTTGGCTCTGCTTTTATTAAAATGTTTTGTTACGAGTGAACTTTACATTACAACTAATTGTGCTAGGCATTTAGATTACTAAAAACCTTAGGATAAGAACTTATGACTGAAATAAACTTTACGTAGGTAGGTACTTACTTAAGTACCTAAAAATCACTTATTTTTTTTCACGTCTTTTTTTTTATTTACACTAGGATTTTTCTGGATCTTTAGTGCGTTTACCAAACCCAAACTCTTTTAACAAAAGAAGATAACATGGAAAACTACCTTTAGGCCATAAAAAATATATGCTCCGTGTGGGAATCGAACCCACTAGTGATACTACATTACTCATAGCGCACCCGATTACTTAGCCACTTCACCATTTATTTTCTTGCCATGCTATCTATAATATACCCACAATAAATTATTGCTTTCACCTCTGCCAATCTAAGAAACTTTTTTACAGATGTAGGCTCAAACTGTTTCTTGTAACTTTTAAATCAAAACCAACGCGCGACGCAACCATAAATAAATTATTATTATTACTAGACAAGTACCTAAGTAACATAAAATCAACCCACGTATGTACATGTAGTTAGGTACCTATTTGGTGTGTAAACAACAGTAATTCTAATTTACAATATATTATATACCTACCATATACCTAATAATAAGATATACCTAGGTATAAAATAGTATTATCACGGGTAAAACAATAAAATTACCTATCTTACACATTTTTTTTCCTTGGGTAGTCTAGTAAGTTACGGCCGGTATATTATCTTTACTTACCTATGTAGGTATACATAGCATAACATACCATCACGCCTGTATTCCCCGAAGGGTTGGGCAGAGGTGTACTAATGTACACCCACATTTCGCCGGTATGTTTAGGTCCCATGTAATAGGGGGCGAGCCTATTGCCATTAACCGGGCACAAATCCAGACCCCGAGCTGCTAATGGGAATTTCATAGAAAAACCCAATAACACTTTGCTCGACCTGGGGATCGAACCCAGGACCTCTAGCGTAGCAGTCGCACTTAGGACCACTAGACTAATGAGGCAGTCTATGTACGTATAATATATTCTAATAACAAAACCTCTCTCGAGCGCAAGCTCTCGTTGTCCATCAAACTATCTAAATATCTCTTTCGATAAGTCGCACCCGGTGGAATAAGTAAGATTCACGAAATCACGACATTCGATTCATCGCGTCGCTCACATGCACGGCGAGCCGGTTGTTTCAAAGACGTTGTCTCACCTCCCGACCCGCCGCAACTCCCGCGACGCATGGTGAAACAACAATACATTTGCAACATTTTCACGCGTATTTCTCATGTTTCGAATTTTGGAGATTATTCCTATAATATTGTTAATACGTAAAAAAAAAATATTGTAAAAAAATATTCACTATATTATCTGGGTTTCCTTCGAATCAGAATGTTTCTGTATTGATACATTGTCGAGAAATACTAGCATAAAATTGGGCCGTTTTTCAACGAAAATTGCCAATCTTTGAGCTCGTGTAACTTTTTAACCGTATATTGAAATGAAATTTTATATTACATGAACACGTATTTTAATGATAAGATTGTTACTGCAAAATTTCAATGACTTTCATTGTTTAAAATTCAAGCAAGAGCCAAACTACGTTTGTATGGGGCGCGAAGCGGATACTATCCTCTTAAATGAGGATAATTGTATTGATTCGAGCGTTGCGGCTGGTTGCGGCGCCGCCAGCGATCCGTCGTGAGCGACTGCGCATGTAATGCACACCGAACACCAACGCCCGCGCCGACGTCGACGTGCACGCGACCCTCACACGTGGTGCATGCTGTATATTATGATATTATTCTTAATACTTGTAACAGTCAGTAAATTTGTGTTAGCGAACAGCTATAGATAGTTATGGCTTAGTAGTGTCTTACTAGAAGGTTTCTTCAAGTTCTCCGAAATGCTAGTAGGAGCGGCTCGGTGCCTCTCATGCTCACGCGATTTACTGCCGTCATTATATTCGAGTGACGTGCACATAATTACCGCGTGATAGCCGGCATTACGGCGCACCGCACCATAAATCCAGCGCGAACAGCGTATAATTGTCAATGTGACGCGTCCCGCAGGCATCAATCGCTTTCACAAATCAAGTTCGGACAGTATAACTGAGCTTTATGACTTCCCGTGTCCTCAGGCGCGGGCGCACCAACTACTACCTGTCAATAGATGGATATCAAATGTTAAAACATTTGTGGAACACTTGATTGTTATGAACCATCGTTACAATAATGCCTCGATTTGACAAAATGTTAGAATTCAACTAGACGTGAGGTTTCTATCCAAATATAGTGGTTCAAAGTAATACCGCGACGACGTGTGGGGAATGCTGACACGAACCTCTGTGAACGGAGTCTGGCACACCACGAGGGCCGGCGGCGGCGGAGCCTGCCGATTCCCACCTGGTCGTAATCAGTGATGAACGTGTCTTTCTGACTCTGGCATGATGACACAATAACGTATTTATAATGAAATTAACGTATTTAAATATTATAGATCCTGGTCATAATCGATGTCGGGAATGGATCCATAATCGTAACATCGACGTTCATAGAAATCGCCAGTTCGTGGCGGACCGGCGATCACACACTTATGATGCAGTGATTAATGGTGAGTGTCGATAATGTGTCACAAGTGTCAGTAGTGAGTGATAGTGAGCCGCTCTGATGGACCGTGTTACTGGCGGTCACTAATGGTGAGTCTCGTACGGACCAGATATCAATCATACAGATACCGACTGTGCCTGTTACTGTGTTGTACATGTCATGTGTGACATGCTGGCAGAATACCTTTAAACAATAGTGCTAAATTGTAGTATCGAAGACCTCTTTACATGATATGCCGGTTTCAAGAAAGGATCACAAAATGTAAAGTTATCATGTACACACTAGAAAAACATCATAGAAAGCGAGGGGAAAGTTGCTACTTATATCTACAACAGATGTTTTCTAGCAGAGTAGTACTGATAACAATAATATTTACGACTTGGAGGGAAAGCCCTTAATTGTCAATCCTAGACGTGAAGTCCGTCCGACGCCGGCCCGCACTGGACCAGCGCGGAGAATCTTTCCTGGTCTCACTAAATCTGAACGGCTAACCTTAAATTGTGTTGAACCTAATGTTAGCTTATACTTAGTTATTTTAGTGAAGGAAAAATTCGACTGCAGGCACGGAATTAAAACTACAGTGTTTCATAAGCAGTACCGTGTGCGTGCAGAGAGCTTACCTACTTGAGACTCGATCATATTAACTTTTTGTATTTTTTGTAAAAAATCGATTGCGGGCAGGATTCACACTGCGTCTTTTGATAAAATACACCAGACGCTATGACCAACTAAAATACCGCAAGTCCCACTCGCCAGGTCGAAATTTGCCTTCACATTCTGAATTTACGCCTTTGAAGTAAGGTCTTTGAATTTCGACCTGGCGAGTGGGACTCGCCGTGGCTTAGTTGGGTATAGCGTCTGGTATATTTAATCAAATTTTACAAAAAGTTAATATAATGAACGAGTCTCAAGTAAGCTCACTGCACGCATTCGGTGGTGCTTATGAAACACTGTAGTTTTAATTCCGTGGCCGGAGTGCGGCCGGAGCTCCGCGGGCGGCTGCGCGGCGGTCGCGATCTGTCTCGCGGTCCATTAATTACTAATGTTTAATTAATAACTACGTGCGTACCTACATAGTTGTGTATAGTGGTGCAACCTCTCTTGTGTAATCCCTGTGATTATCTCTAGGCTCTGTTAGGTAACGATAATTACTGATATAAGTTTAATCATACACACCTACTTATTTTTATATCCATGTGCAGGTTCGTAGTTATTTAGTTATCATACACGACAGTCGACTCTTTTGCCGACACGTATTCCTTTAAGTTTAGGGTAAGATTTTATTCGCTCGCAACAAAAATATGTATCATTTACACCTGTGCGGTTGTTTATTTAAGTACCTTAATAATAACAAGCAAAATAATCATAAATAATTGTGTTTTCTTGCGCTTTGTCGGCATGTAGGGGGTTTTAAAATCCCCTAAAATGGTAGAAATTCGATCAGTGATCACTAGGCACTTGAGTAGCGCCGCATGAAGTGTAGAGTATACATTTTTGACAGAAACAGACAGAAATTCAAATTCGAATAGATCACCTGTAGAAATTACTTTTTTCTCTTCATCAACTAGAAAAGAGGTGATGATCGATGACGGCTGAGTTGAGAGTGTTAGGTTATAATTTGGTTATAATCTATTCTCCAACAAAGACCATAGTTTTACCTAATTCAAACGATTCTATATTGCTTTAAGCTAATGTTGTTGTATCCTTGTTTAGTTCACAGAATAGATCTCATTGAGCAATGGCGGCAGTACCTACCGCGTACACGATGGTGTTACACTTTTAGTGGTGCGCGCGCAGATCGCTATTACCATTAGCATTTGGACCGCTCTGAAGCTAAACACGACAGATTAATGTTATGGCTGTTCACGTAATACACGGAGATTCATTGTTCAATACTAAATACATAGTACTTTACCTAGGTAGGTACTATAAAACTGATAAGTACGTCGTTGTAGTCCCGGACTGTAACCCGACCCGACTGTAACGCTTTACACAATTGTTTAGGTACTGTGTTGCCACTTGCCGTCATAGTCTATCCTCATGCAACGAACAGTCGACAGTTTTTTGACCAACTATTTGGATCTGCAGATCAATTGGTAAGTTGTTCCGAGTGCATCACTCAGTTTTACTGTAACATAACGCTCTATTTAAGATCATGGATGACACACATATTTTGGTTGCGCTGTTTCACGAGCACATCGTAACACATTACAACATCGGTACTAATGTACGGAGCGATGCGCGCGCGCAGTTCAGATGCCTATCTTAAAAGCTTCGCATTGAACGCGTGGTGTATTCATATGTTTTTTGTGTGTTGGCTCACAGACGCATTGTGGTGCCACTCATAATATTTTGTTGTCATGTCGTATGGCCTTAATGGACCAGTCTGATGCTCTCGTCTTGAGGGCTCTGTTTGTGCGCCATTCGATACTGATATATAATTACTATTATATAATGAACGAGAATCTTTACGGTTTATTAAAATAGGTATATCTAGGTAGGAAAAAGCAAAAGACTACAGATCAAATGATATTATATTTTATAATGAAGTACCCAATCACAGAATCTTGATTCGGGAGTCAGCTTAGGATTAAAAACAACAAAGTACAAACACTTGTGATAAACAGAGAGCATTAATAAAATACGTCCGATACAACGAGTAGGTAGGTACCTGTTATTTATACCTAAGTCACTTTAGGGCTCAAGTTCCAGTCTTAGATAATTTTGTAAAAAAAGTAGAAGGAACACCAAGCAGCCGCCAGGTTTTTTGTGTGTATTTGGTAGCGTGGCATTCTACATACATTGAATCTTTAGTTAACTCCTGTCGGTACATGAAGATATCTTAGTCGCAACTCGCAGCTGAGCTAAGTAGTTGTAGTAGTGTAATGAATGATGTTGGTGCGTGATGGATGGAGGCTGATGTCTGCTGTCTGCTGACCCCGTGGCCTCGTGCGCCGCGCTCTAAGGAATGCGTGCGCTGGCGCTGGCGCTGTGCGAATGTCCAGCAACACATATATATCATATGTCAAAGCTTAGGTGGAACGGTTTCACTGCACGCATTATTTATACGTAGGTCACAGGAAGAAGTTGCCAAATGATGAGATGAGAATTGATTGTATTGGATATAATTATTATATACCCTCTTGGTGGACAGGTCAGGACCATGTCGTGCCTTTCGTGGCAGGCAGCAAACATAAAAATGGAGACACGTCAGCCAAAGACTAAGACGTTCTAAATTACGCGGAAGAAAGACGTACGTTCGTAGAACGCATGTTCTCGATTAGTGGACTAATTAATTATTATTTAAATTAGATATAAAATGGTTCATTTAATTATCCGTAAAAGTGCAATACAAAATATTCTTATTAATTATGCATTTACGATGTAGGTACGTACTTGATGTGAGAAAAAGGTGATTGGAATGGTTTATTATCAAGCGTACCATGTTACATTTTGTTCACAGTGCATTCAAATTAACATGCGCACTGACCCTTTAGTTTCATTACTGTGTACATGAACATGCGTGGCGTGCATTCGTGGTGCGCGGGCGCACGGAAACCATAAACATAGGTGCAAGCGCGCATGCTGCATGTCCGTGTAAACATTGCACTACGGTCGTGTTCCAACTCTCATTAAACCGAAGTCCAGAATCGGTCTTCAGTTGACAAGGATTAGTAGAAGTGTACGCCGATCACATCAACTGTGGGGTCGATGCGGCAGCGGTACCTAGTGCCTGTTCTCATCGAGCTTGTACTTTTGGAGCACGGTACTGTACCCATTGTTTTTTCGGTGTACAATTCGGACTGAATCTCCCCACTATGTCCTAGAAGCCATGTGCTCATGAAATGTTATTCGCACGTAAAAGTAACTTCCAGTGGCGGACATAGACCTCCACGCCTTGCACACAACAAGCGGTGAAACATAAATGATATAGAAACTAAACCGAGTGATTTGCCTGCTAAGTGCCGCATTTAAGAGAAACTCTGTAATAGCCCAAAATGACCCCGAAACGGTACACAAAGTGCGTCATTAACACCAGATCTGTCTCAAGCACAAATTATGATCTTGTCAACATGAGGTAGTCAGTCCGCGACTGCGACATACTTTCTATTATTTATGTAGGCACTATTTAATTTACAAGCCTGTTTTAGTAGATTCTTATAGCGTCGGTGTCGGTTTGTTTGAGCGCAATTAAAATAAAGAGAGCGTTAGCGGTGTCGATGCGGGGCGACTGCGGGACGGGAGCGGCGCGGTCACACCGCAGTGACAATTAAATAGTGTTTAGTGCACCGCCGCCGCCGCCGCCGCAGCACAGGCGGACAAGTGACGAGCGGTAGCGACAAGCTACCAACAGCTACGACACTCATATTCTTACAGATTTGGCCGAATGAGGTATTGATCGATTTGTCTTTATAGTAAGATGGTTATAGGCTGCAAAAATTGAGAAGAGAAACAATATGGCCGACAAAACATTAACAAACGGTACCAAAAATTTTTTTTTTATTTGGATTTTAACAAATGAGGTATTTTTGTATTTTTTTGCATTCGCATTGATGCGAAGAGTGGATTTTGTGGTATATGGTGTTACAGAAAGTCCAATATAGCAACCACTGCACTGCACGGATAGAAAGCGTGCGGTCTGCAACATTCCTACCAACAGAGCTATCACTTAATTTGACGAAGTACTATTTATGTTATGTTCCATGAGCGATTGAATTACACTGCAGATCTTGTACCTGATAGTGAACGAAGTACTCACAAGTCACCAAAAAATGTGAAATAAAAAAGAAAGTTTCAGTTCTTGTTTCATGGTTTTCAGTTGACTTTTTTCTGGGTTGGGTTTTATTATTCTCTAGCAGAGTATATGGGGTGGCAAACTGATTCTAACCCTTCTTGTCCTGGAATATTCGTGCCAAGCAATAAAAGGTATCGTCGAGATAATGAAGCAAGTGACAGTTCGGGAGCTTGTCAGTTTGTTAGTTAGCTTGCAGTGGACAGAACGGTACAATACAGAAATAAATAAATAAATATACTTCCTAACCTAAGTTTTAGTCAGCTCCTAGTTATGCGGTGCTGTCTAACCCTAGTTGTGCTGTGTGTATTTCTCGAATATTTACAGGGACATCAAATATGTCTTCGACCTGGAACTCGTTAGCACAATGCCTCAGTGGTTGCTGCCGATGTACTGGTCACTAGATTGCCTTACCGACGCACGCGGCGGTTCTTCCGCTTGTGTCTCAGGCGCTGCTCTACCTAAGTCGCTGTGGCGTGGTAACTGCGCCCAATTACACATTAAACGGCGCACTTTCTCCTGCGCGCGCATCCCCGTCGTTCGGTCACTGATCTACGAGTGCATGACATCGATGTGTGTCTGTGTACGTCTACGTCTACGTGCGCTAATCCTCAATTATTTTGGTTCACTCTCGTAAACTGCGGTTATGAAGTGGATCCTTTCTGTTCATTTCTATTGATTCATTTCACACAGCCGCTCCCATCTTCAACACTAGGCACCGAAGAAAGGCGATTCATTTTCACCTGCTGCTTTTTGTAACTTAACTTGTTACACTTTCAACAGCGATCATAACGCACCTCATTGTCTGAGCGCTGTAAAGGCAACTGCGCTGTTAAGGCTAACCCTCCGCAGTCCTCAGCTGTGAGCCGAAAATGTTTTTTCCTAAGTTCGTGACAATTAGTAGTGTGCGCGTGCGCGGGCGTGACGTCACGCGGCAACATGCGCGCGTGCTCATTAGCGCCGCGGGGACACCGCCACGACACCGCCGCGACACCGCCGCGACCCGACGCGACATCGCACTCATTAAGTTTTTCACGGAAAATACACAGTTACGACTTTGGAATTCCACGAGCTTTGAATTCAACACGACAGAATGGAGAAATGCATAACTTCAATTTTGTTTGCAATAATAAAATAAAAAAATGGATTTTGACATCCGGCCGTTCTTTGGACCCATGTTATAGGGGACGACTCTTATTAACCGGGTACGAATCTAAACTTCGAGCTGCTACTAATAATTTTACAGAAAACCCCCAATAACAGTAGTTCGATCTAGGAATCAAACCTGGGACCTTACACTCAGCAAACGCTCTTGCAACTACAAGACCATTGAGGCAGTTACTACTAATTAATTTGTTGTGATCCATTATTTGGGCAAATTTGGTTTTATGATTTATTAAGTGGAAATAACTCCTAAAAGGATCATTTCACAACACGGTAGCAAATCAAAACAGTAGTTATTTCAAGTGGGCCAATGAGGATCTGCGGCCAATCTCCACAGATTGAAGTCCGCGTTGGATTACCTCAGCATTAGTCATGTACAGCTCTGTATGCGCATCCAGGTATAAACAAGATATCTCAGTTAATTCGCCCGCGGCAGGAAGCGTCCGCGCATTAAATTGGACATTAGTCTAGCCGCACACTTATCAAGGGCTACCTGTCCTCCCAGGGATGGCTCCTAACAGGCGTTGCATACGAGGCATTCCCCGTGCCCCCCTTCCACGTTCTGCTGGTGGGCACCGGGGACTTTGGTGGGTAAGAATCCCACACAGTCCGGTCTCATCCCCAAAAACCGGTCGTCTTACGAAGCTTTGTTTACGGGGTAACAAAAAAGAGTCTTTTCCTGATGAACAGCTTAAATAGTGAAAATTTCGGCTGCAAAAAATCACGTTTACTACGTTTCCTACTCCTTCGCTAGTTAATAATTCCAGTAAAGCCCACGTGCATCGTTTATCGTGGTAGGTACGGTACGTACGTCCTGACATTTGACTGTTTTAGGTACCACAGTGTGTATGTTGAGTGGGTTCGCCATCTCTAGCAGCCCTAGTCGTGACGGTCGGGCCGGTGCCGGTGAGTCCGTCTGGACCGTTACACTGCGCATGCGCACCTCGCCTCCTTAATTCGCAGTCCGGCACAATCACACGCCGAACTGCAAATGTTCCGCCATCGCCAGTACTAATGAGCCAGGCTGGTCGATGACCCCGCGGGGCCCGCGCACACACACATGCACACTAGCGGGATCTCAACGTTCATCTCAGCCGTAATAGCGGCGTTTAGTCAGCAGGTACATAGATTTGTGTTAAAAACAAGTGTTTGATCTCTGACTTCTCATTAAGTGTAAACATTTGCATCCGTCATGATTGTGTTACTGGTAGGTATCAGTCTATGTTAGATAGTCTTCCGGCATTGTCTAGACCTGTTAGGGGTCACCTGTGCTCGTCTACGGAATTGATATTAATACAATGATATTAACACGACGTCTATTTAGGTGCTTATTCTAATTATTACTAGTCGCCGCGCCGCTCACGTACAAAATGTAATGCAGCCTTGTGACATGTGAACTATGAAGGACAATGTAGACTCATGGTAATTTCTGTGGTAGGTAGTGTTACTTATTACCTACACCGACATATTTTATAAAATTTTGAGTTAAAAGATAGATAGATAGAATATTCTTTGGTGTACATAACACCAAAGAAAAAAAAATAAAACGAAAACAAAGTTACTTAATATAGGTACCTACATTCTCTCTCAAAATTTCTTACAGAAGAAAGATTTTAAATCATTGTTACTTACATTTATAGTTTGTTAAGTTGGAATGGTGAAAAGAGTGTATTAAGTGCCAATACCAAATATTTGAATTGAAGGTCGTCATTACTCGTATTGTGCACCTCTACGGATGTAACCTCTACGTGAATAATACAAGTGACGTACTTATTGGTTATACAACAAGGTTGTATGAGCCTGAAAAGCCTTCAGTCTCCGCTGACTAGCCGCTAGTGCCCGCCGACGACGCGCGTCGCCGACTGACACCAATCACGCAGACGAGTCGTTTGACAGCAACCGTCGCATGATTAGTCGCGCCCGTGGTCTCCGTGCAACCGCTGATTTAAAGAAGTGTATCGGACCAATCGAAGTGCCTGCAGGTCCCGCCCACGTGACGCGTGACGCGTCCGACACTGGTGGTGGACCACCAACGACACGGACACAAAAAGTTGATGAGTGACGGAAGTGCCGTGAAGTGAAACCCGGACCAACGCACGCCGCGCGCCGCGCGCCAACACTTAATTACGACCGCGACCCGCTGCGACCGATTGCCGGTACATAGGCACACCTACCGATTGAAACTGAATGCTTAGCTAGTTGGCGACGTTTCAATGCAGCTCATGAGAAGTCGTGGTTCAATGTGTGAAGTCGACTGCTCGAGCACCCAGGCTAGTAACTGAACTAACGCCTTCCAATAGACGACTGCGGACGTTTCATTTGGAAAGAAAGAAAGTTCTAATTTAGTCCTATATTAAAACAAAAACAAACAACAGACACATGTTGAGATAGTCTGACGATCAGTTACTCCACCAACACCTGCAGGTAAAACGGCTTAATTTTACAAAACGCGACTTTATGGATTGCAAACAAGTGCGACATTTTGTAGCTTAAGCATAGCTCCTCACTTACCTTCAGCTAATCTTTGATTTTTACAATTTTAGTTAATTGAGCCATTTTTGTGAAGACGCTTCATCAACTTATAACCATAGTTATAAGTTTGTAAGTTCTCCTAAAATAAATATGTACAACAAAGATCAAATTATAAGACTCACGATAATCAATTGTTCCGGATCATCACATTAATTAAACAACACGCACAGTTGAACATGATCATTGATCACGCATTATGCACGGTGTATGTATTTCAATACACACAGCGTTCACCGTCCACCACGGCTCGATGCCCACACAATCAATCAGGTATTGTGTGCGCTTGCGCAGCTATTCAGCCCAGGATTGCTCATTAACCCGCGATGATCCACCGCTAATTAAATTGTCTGCAGACAATGCGCGCACGCAGCCTTGTCAGGCGGTTTGACTGTTTTAATTAAACGCCTGTTTTTGTTGGATACAAAATGCATATCAGCAGTAACCGAGCTACCACTATTATTGTGTTATTTAATAAGCTGCTTAAACAAACACACACAACTGTGAATGGAGCAATGTGCAATAGAAGCCCTATGTTTCGGAAATAAAGAAAATGGTGTGTGAGAGGCGATATGCGCGCGCGCAGGTCGCGTGACCACCATCGTGGTGTTCACACGCCACCCCTGACCCGGTGAGTGGAGGTGGGGGGATTAATAAATTATCATATGTTTAAAATACATCATTTTGTAAAACTTTCACCGTTTTTTATAATGAGCTGATGAGTTGTGAAGCTGTTTTAATTTGTTTAGTACAAAACAATGATTTATGTTAAGATAGATGTTGATTAAGTACTACGCCAGCGCACATACATTCTAAGTACTCTGACCGCTCCAAACCAAACCTTTGCGAATACAAGATTGAAAGATGAAAATACCTTCAAAATAATTGAAATTATTTTACGTCACATCTATTCACACCAATAGAGATATTATTATAAAATAATAAATGTTGGTTGCCAGATTGTTAGATCGGATTTTCTAGTTATACAAATTAGTTAATCTCGTTCTAGCTGGATCGTAGTTGGCCCTGGGAGCTGTCCATTGTTCTCGGATGTTTTGTGCGCGTGGTCCGCGCAGGCGCAGCTCAATTAAGTAGCGACGTCGTAATTGCACAGATAGTCACTATCGCCGATCGCGGAACAAATTGACCGCGAAATCGATTACAATCGGTTGCGGACAATGGCGACCAATCGCGCGTCGGGAGCGTTTCGCGCGCGCACCATTGGCCGCAGCGTGCACGCGCCGCTTCACACAATGCTGCTGAAATCTGAAACTTCAAAAGCTCCACCATGTTGGATTCCGCATTCGATTCGCATCGCAACTCCAGCACCGTGACGCCAGCGCAGCCATTGAAATTGGTTTCCGATAGCACCGCGGCGGCGGCGGCGGCGGCCGTACTGCGCTTGATCGTACAACGTAACAACAATAACCTATAGGTAGGCGTGCACCTGCCGGCGTCCACCAAATATCCCTTGTTGTACCACGGTGTGACCTGTCACATAGTGATCACAAGTCACATTAATAGTTAAGCCCGGAGTGTTCTGGACATTATCTCAACTATTGTGTGAGCTAAGTACGTCCATTTGTCATGTTATAAAGTTATCGGTGCACCTTGTAGGTGCCTGGCCTCACAATGACTGCTATGAGACAGTGGCGGGCTACCGTTCTCGGGGGGAAGGGCGGGAGCGGCGCGGGCGCATACTACCAAATCAATGGGCAATTATCGTGGGCGCGGGACCATTAGTGTGTTTCACAATGCAGATTATGTGTCAGAAGATTAACTTGAAACATTCAGAATTATTTAGCAGCTGAAGACATTAAATCAGTGGCCGAAAGTGAAATTTTATAATGATGCTAAAACTACGTTTCAGTCACATCTACACCTAAGTAAGTACACAGTTATGATAGCGTTAATTGAAGCTTCCATTATGTAAAATTTTGACATTGACATACGGAAGCATAAGTTTATTTAGCATAAGTCCGCTCTGGCACCATACAATTTCCGGTAACCAGCTAAAGTTTGTAGCTATACACATTGAAAAAATGAAACACACTGTAGTTGTTATAATGGCAGTTCATTATAACGGGTCATGTTAGACTACATAAATGAAAATTATCTCTAACACCCACACAATGTTACCCTCGTAAACACCTATTATGTACGCTACGTTGTCGTTGTATATCGTGGTTACGTTGTTCGTAGCAGTGTGCTCAACTTCTGTTACCATGGCTGCGACATGACCCGGGGGCTTCAGGGCCAGGGCCAGGCCGGCCCACCGGGGTCGCGATAGCTCCCGCCGACCGGCGACAACATAATTGCTCGCTATCGGGTATCTCGGCCTCTGCGCCTGCGCACTGCGTATCGATCGGTGCACTATCGCCACCTCGCCGATTGTATGAACCTTATGTACATCTCTTTGGGGCCTAGTTATCTCAGAAATTCTAAGAAATATTCGATATTGATTTAAATACATTATGAAAATACACTTGCCATAGTTTAATATGAAAAAGCATTTAGAAGAAGAAGTATCGGTAGCTTAATGGCTAGGGCGTCGGACTTGAGGTCATGTGGTTGCCGGTTCGAAACCCACCCATTGCACTACCGACGTGAACCCACTCGTAATAAAAGCATTTAGCTTAGTACGAGGGGTAACAAGAAAGCTAGTAATGTGTGAGCCACATAGCTAGAAAGTTTTTTCAACAAAAAAAAAGGTAAGGTAAGGCTGCGCCAACTCTAAATAAATTGAGATAAGAACAGGAGGATGATGAAACTAATTCTAGCTGTAAGTAACAAACGCACGTAATGCGTTTGTTTAGCTAGCGTTGCGCGAGCCATGACGCAGTGTCGTCGTGTTGATGACGCCGCGCGCCGTCCGTCCTGTCCATACAGTTACAATTAGTACGTCATGGCCGCACTATGTCGCGACGACACAGTGTTGATGATAACCCAGTGTAATATAGGCATCCTGACCGTAAGTCACCTATAAAACAATTTTCACATTATCCTAAGGATCCGCCAAGCTTTGCTTTGAAAATATACCCATCGGTAACGCTGCGTTTATTTGCGATTTCGGTACCTTAAAAACTGATTGCTATTATAGTTTTCTACAAGCCGTTTCGTGCGGTTTCCTCCTCTTAATGGCAATGATCATTATTGTTGTCACCTACTGTCACAACTTGTGACATGTTCTCACCGCACATTTCGGCGGTGTAACTTTAAGTACTGTAACGTGACACATACGTCCACTAATGTTCACGATCAGGTTCAGGAGCTCGGTGGTGCACGTAGGACATTATGCGACGCGACGACATCGCAGTATGACGCTATGTGTGTGTCGGCTCTTACCTTCGACGCGGCCCGTTATAGTCGCTCGTCCATCAAGGAGACGCTATCACGAGTGAGATAATCTCACTCCATCACCATCGCGCGGACAATTTGTCGACAACCCGTCGATATTTCTATTTAATTATCGACGCGATCAAACCGATCGGCCATCGGTCTCGGGTAATTGGCGCCATAATTTATGCCGTGTAAGATATTGCGGCAATAAAGTGACAAGCGCGCCGGAGCCACGCGGCCACGGCCACGTACCGGAGTGTCGCGCGCGCACGACCCGCCACACCACTAGCTACTCTCCGCTGAGCACTGGACAATGTATCGGCATCTGTCACTGTAGTATATCCTACAATTACTACAGGAGGAATATGCAATTCCTGTCAATAAAAAGTGACAATCACAGGCCGACGCAGTAAAACACTATCACACCACACCACAACTACTTACATCACAACATTTTAGTAAAGCTTTTGAGGTCGTTGAATTTTATAAAATGATTACAAGTATACGGGCCACCTGATGTTAAGCGGTATTGTAAGCCTTTAGACGCCGTAACGCCAGTAGCATCACTAGCGCGTTGTCATGATAGCATCATCATCATAATGATAGCATCATCATCATAATGATAGCATCATCATCATAATGATAGCATCCTCCTCTCTTCTAAGTTGCCGTACCCTGCAGGGCCTATAATATGACTTTTGTTATAATATAACATCTAACAAGATTATGGAGTGAAATAAAGATATTGAGTATTGAGTCATCTTGACACCTCAATTTCACTGGTTACTTTACCTTTCAAACTAGATCAGGCACATTTAGCCATTATAAATAGCATGCAACACATTCTGGATTCTAGGCAGATGAAACTGTGTAACTTATTCACAACTGAGTAAACTGAGCAAATAAATAGTTTGAGTACTAAAACTTTTTTTTTTTAAATCATTCTTGTAGCAGATAAGTAGTGAAAATTGAAAATGTTGGCAGAATCCTGTATCTTAGATAAGTATCTACTACGATAACGATAGCATGTCCTGTGGCCTGCCGTGTCACTGGTCAGTCACGTGGCAGTGGTCGGCGGTGAGCGGTGACAGCTGCTCCGGCCGCTCCGGCTGCTCCGGCTGCTCCGGCAGCACGTGGCAGCCTCCTAGCCTATTGAGGCCGTGACACACCGCGCACAAGCTTGGCCTCGCCTCGCCTCACACTGTCGATGTCGTCGTTGCGTTAATTGAAGTCGTCAGCATTCATTAAGTGAACTTGTTAATATTTAACGAACTTTTTAAATTGTTTTTAATTACAAGTTTAATGTCATGGGAATCGTATACCTTCGCCTACATTTGTATTATTGAAAGACAGCAAAACAAAATAAAAAAGCTGGTCAAAACTCGGATGAAGAACCCGTCATTAAATTCTTAGGTATTAACAGCATAAAATACCTGCCATACCATCATGACAGTATTCTTCGAAGGGTTAGGTTAGGTTTAGGTACTATTGTACACACGCACATTTCGCCGGTTTGTACATAAATGAAGAATGTTTTTATTCAGTATCATCCTGATTCTATTTAAACAACTAAAATTATACACTTGTAAGGTAACTATGCGTAAACTAAGTGTTTCCTGGTACTTATTGTAATATGTAGATACATACATTACTAGCATAACGAACTTTGAATGTCGTAATGCGACAAAATGTATACGGGACTACTCAATGTATGAAAATCCTCTCCATCTATAATGTAACTTACATTTTAGGTCCCATATAACAGCAGGATGAGCCTATTGCCATCAACCGGACACAAATGCGAACTGCTCAATCTGGGAATCGAATCCAGGACCTCTAGCGTAGTATTCGCGCTTACGATCTCTAGACTAATGAAGCACTCATTTAAATATACTTTAGATAATCATTTAAAAAGATATGTTGTCGCATGTACTTATTGTATCTACAACTGGGCCCCCAATGATTGCGCGCCCCGCCTCAATGCACTAATCACGTATTTGTTCGCAATTAGCAACCGCGACCATCCCCCTCCCCCCCGCGCCCCCCGGTCGCCGGACAATGAGCTCCACACGTGCCCCGGGGGCCTGCTCTCACATGCGCACTTGTCTCTGGGACTCGGGGATGTTGTCCCATTGTCTGTGATCACACAATGTTAATTGTTTCACCAATGGACATTCATAATGCCGTCACATTACATTTTGTTACTTTAGTTTTCATATGATAAGCAAAATTATTCCCTTTTGTTATAACTCTGTAATTAGGTATAATAGGGCACTTTTTTCTATTGCGCAACACGTGCACTTAACTAACATTTAATCCTAATTGCAATTGTTGTAGCCCCCTTTTAATACATGTATATTGGTTGACTGAATGAGTCAGGCAAGCGGCGAGCGAAGAACTAATAAATATCTCTGACTCTCTAGTAAAGTTTAAGTCAAAAATAATGGCGACTATTGATGATCCGTAGGTAGTTACCTACTCATATCTCGCTTGGTCAATAATATGAATAACAACATTGTTAATAATATGAAAGCCAACTACAAATAATAGATTCGTTTGTTTGATTCGATTTGATTTTATTGTTACAATCGTTTTAATTCCCTGTAATTGTTTTCTGTAATCTAATGTTAACTGTATTTGATATTAATTTTGATAATAATGTTAATTAATGATTAATAATTCCATATTTTTAATAATCATAAGACACGTTACACTGTGAATGATGTGCATACCTGTAATTGACTTGTTTACACAGGACCCTTTAATATATGTATATGTATAAATCTTCATTGTAAATAAGTTGTTGGTGTGCCTTTTCAATAAAAAAAAATAAAAAAATATCTTAACGGACAGATATTAATAAAACAATTGCGTTTAAAACTAAAAGGTCTGAACAAAGAGCAGTCTCTGTCTCGTCCGTGAGACGTGTTGCTTTAGATACAGATAAAGAGATGCTCCTAATCGTCGCTGTCAATTAGAGAACGCACGCTCAACAGGCACACGCAGAATACCCACTGTGCACAGCAAGCGGAAACTTGTGTATCAATTTGCAGCCGACCAAGAACTTATCACTGAAATAACTGCAGTTATAAATATGTGTGGTAAATTATAGTTATAGATAATATCAAAGTAGGTATATATATATGACTTTCCTGGGTCTTCTGTAGTCACTTTCCTATTTGGTAAGTAAGGCTCCTTCAGCTTGCGCAGCTATCGATCAGAGCCGGGCTCAGCCGGGCCGGGCCGGTCCCGCTCCGGCCCGCGTCGGCTCCGCCCGCGCCCCTGCGATGTTAATTAAAGATAGATGCGCCCGCGCCCGATCATAATTTAGAGATTATCTTTGTGTGAGCCCGAACAGGACTTTCAAATTTGTTGGCTGACAATTTGAGATATTTATTTGGAGATAAGGCGTCGACAGCACGTCCACGTCCGCTCGCTCGCTATCATAATAGCGTCGATATTCTAACACCATTTATAATAAAGAGCTAATACTAATTAAAGCGGAGTGAGTGACCTGTGGACCTGCACATCCGCTCTGGTGGGACCGGCGCGGCGGCGGCGGCGGCGGCGGCGGCGGCATAGGGCGCATGCGCGGCGGGGCCACCACGCTCACTGCGACCACGTCTATCTCTTGAACAACTTCATTGCTTGCTAGCATCTGCACTTCAGTACTGAATTGAATCCGTGCAACTGCTGAGTTAGTTAGAAAGTCTCGGGTAGGGAAACTAGTTAATTTTTATTTTTAAACGCTGTATGTTTTTTTTTAAATTACTTAGGTACATTTCTGATCAATAAACTTGTCAGTTTTGAGGTTAATTACCTTGTTTAAGAGGAGTGTCCCTCGCGAACGCAACAATGTTGCACAGTTGTCGCTGTCTCTATCCCTCGCGATGCGAACGCGTGCCCGAGAGGAGAAACAACAACATTTTCACGCGTATTTCGTATGTTCCGAATTTTGGAGATTACTCCTATAATATTGCTAATATGTAAAAAAAAAATCTTGTAAAAAAATATTCACTATATTATCTGGGTTTCCTTCGAATCAGAATGTTTCTGTATTGATACATTGTCGAGAAATACTAGCATAAAGTTGGGCCGTTTTTCAACGAAAATTGCCAATCTTTGAGCTCGTGTAACTTTTTAACCGTACATTGAAATGAAATTGTATATTACAGAAACACGTATATTAATGATAAGATTGTTACTGCAAAATTTCAATGACTTTCATTGTTTAAAATTCAAGCAAGGGCCAAACTGCGTTTGTATGGGGCGCGAAGCGGATACTATCCTCTTAAAAGTTAGTAAAGCCGCCGGTCGTTGCGCCCCGCCCCTGGCCCCCGCTGCCGGTCTAATATCGCGGAGTGTTGCATAAAAAAAATAGCAATATAAAGAAGTATATACGAACTGAGAGCAAGCATCGAGAGCGTTACATATTTTATATAATTACATATCTGTCATTGTAAATTGCTCGCAAAAAGAATGGACCGGGGGAATGTGTGCTCCCCGCGGTCGACGATCGGACGAGCGGCGGCGGCGGCGGAGGAGGCCGGTGGTTGTGACCGGCGCGCAATCACGTAATTATATCATTCCACTCCGGAGAAATCAAGCGCGATTCGCAATAAGATTTATTACAACCTTTTTTTCTTAGATCGGGACGATTCATCGCGAGTGTAGCAGCACGGCGCGCGGCGGCGTCGTGCTGTGTCGCGTCGTGCAGCACGGAGCGGCGCGGGGCGGTGCGGGGCGGCGCGGCGCGGGGCGGCATGAGTGCTGCATTAACTTAATTAAACTAATGAATTAGATTAGCTTCGGCTAATGGCGCGGGTGTCTATGCGTGATTTGTGAACGTCAGCGCAGCTCTGGCGTACAATCAATAACTTTGCATGCTCTCTATTAATATCTGTCCGGTTGATGCGCGCGCGCACAAGTCTCCATCATTTGTCTCTTGCTGTTGCGCTGCGCTTGCGCAGTTCCTCACACCAAACCAAACCATTTCAAGTTTCCAGCAAAAAAAAAAACTCCCGCAGGAAATTAATTACATAATTATGTTTTTTTCTTTTGTGTAGACCTAGATGCTACTTACTGTGTAAGTTAAATAGTTGTCTGCATGATTGATACCCGTATGTGACACGCGAATGACGACACGCTATAATTATTGCAAAGAAGTACCCTTGTGTCAATAAGCTGACAATAAACGAGCTTCTAGCGAGGGAATTCCGTGTAGGTGCCTGCCACAACGTATTAAAAAATACGGTAAGTACCAGTAGCAGGTCGGAGTCTGATTTTTTGGCCGGTTAATGGCAATAGGCTCGTCCCCTATTACACGGGACCTAAACATACCGGCGAAATGTGGGTGAACATTACTACACCTCTGCCTAACCCTTCCGGGAATACAGGCGTGATTGAATGTTTTAATATAAGTGAAACCTTTTCATTGAATTAACTGGTGATGGTACGGGTAATGCGGCTGCTAATGGGCCGCTACGATATCGTAGCACACTGCTAGGAACTCCATAGGTATAGGTAGGTACCTTACATTTATCATCATCAATCCATTTCCTGTCTCACTCTCTCCTCGGTGATCTCCTCTCCCGGGAGAGGAGATAGGTTATACATTACATTACTTTCGTTTATTTTAATGTCATAATATGTCAGAGAAATATAAATATCCATTCTTGTATTAATTTACGACTTAAGTCCTAATAAAAAGTAAGTTAAATACTTGTGTAAAATATGGTATTGTAAATAGTGTATCATAATTATTTAATGATATAATTCCTTATAACACATATATCTTCTAAACATTACGATCATTCTAGGTACATTAGTAGGTAGAGCAGTGGTACCGCATACCAGTGCAATTTATTTCATCAATTTTGTCATTTCATGATGACTTACAATAAGTAAGTACTAGTACGGCGTCAGCTCGTTCTCTAGCTAAGTGTTTCTGGTCATCCAAATTTTCTCTGCATTTGGAATGTGTTCATCGCATCTTCTCAACGATTACACATAAGCATTAGACAGCGAGACAAATAGGTACAAGTGAGGTGCCTACATATCTGTAGACGTATCTTCAGACAAACGACGCGACGTTCCAAACGCATGTCAGTGATTAGTAGCAAATGATGTGATGTGGGCATGCGGCATAGCCCACGCGGGACAGCGATACATGGACACATGGACACACGGACACACGGGCCGAGAACCTCGGAGTAATGCGCGTCACCGACAAATTGTAAAATTACATATATTACTCACAAACGATGTGTCGACCACTATCAGTTAATAGTCGACAAATTGACGGCGCCTGCGCATGTACCGTCAAACAATCTATAGAAGGTTCAACATAGAACCACATGTTTAGGTTAGGTTATGTTAGTAAATATAATATATTGGAGCCAGCGTCTGTTCTATCCATAGCAGCTACGAATCTTAGACGCGGACCAACAGAGGTACTTACTTTGCTAGATTTGTTTAAGCCTATCAGTGATAAAAAAAAAGTTGGATCGGTTAGTGGCTGTCCAACTTTTACCTACGTAATGCGGGTGCACTAACGATTCCTCATAACAGTTCATTCCTGAGTCTTTTTCAGCTTGAGTAGGTACTAGGCAACGGCAGTCTGCATAGTGCTGCTCTATAGTTATCGGTAAAATGTTACTACGTCAGTGTTGCACGCAACTTCTGCACGTAGTGAACCTTTTATATGTCATCTGTAGCATGCGGCGCATCGTTAACGAAGGCATATTAATACATGATGAGCGGCGAGTCACTGTCGAACCGCTCTCGTGACGAGCTGCTCATCTGTCATCGGACGTTACACACACGCACTCTAGTGAGTGAGTGGTGACAGTGTTAACAGTAAGTACACGCGGTACTGTTTACTTGTAGCTAAGCACCACACCACACATGCACAACTCATCACGAGGGCTATGTACCTACTGTGAAGTATGTGTTCGGCACAATTAGTTGACATCAATGGTTTCGGTAACTCGAGTAGCCTGTAGCACAGCTAGTTGTACCACAGACCATAGCTAAAGTTATCTAATCTGATGACCTAATGATGACCTAACACTAAATATTCATAATATTCATAACATAAAAAAATACAAAGGAGGCATGAACTTATAAGATATTGTATTAATGAATAAGGCGAATGTTAGTGGCACCGTCGGGAGAGGTCGCCCTAGAAGGACGTATACCTTAAAACCTTGTAACCTTATCGGCGAGGTTCTCCAAAAAGGTCAGGTGCGTAGTACTATAACCGGCGCGTGTGTCATGAAAAGATGTATGAATGTAGAAGAAGCGAAAGCAAAATGCAAGAGTCGTAGCAAGTGGCAGTCCATAGTTTACGCCTACCCCTGTGGGAAAAAGGCGTGAGTGTATGTATGTATGTATGTATCAATATAATACTTATGATAATGAATTTACAACCAAAGTTTTCCTGTTAAAATCATTTATGTTCATCATTATCCTCACAACTTCCTCGATAGCCTCAAAATGTATTTTTACAGTGTTAGGTATATATATAAATAACGACGGCATTATTGATAACAAGTGGATCTGGGGCAGCCCGGCGGCGGCGGGCATTACATATCTGGCCGTGAATTAATTTTTAATTATTTAAAACATTTTGACGCGTCTCTTCAGATTATGCGGTAAGATTTAATTGTTTGCGACATTATATCATAATCTCAGATCAAATAAAAAACTGAAGATGGAACTTTACGAACTAAGAAGTGAGGCCGGTATTTTATGCTTGTGGTGCGTGGGCCGGTGTTGCCAACATGATTCAAATTACCCCAATATTACAAAAATAACGCTACCATTGTTCACGTTATTTAATAACGTTATCTCACGATAGCGTTGACTTTGAGCATTTGTTAATATTATCACACGATATAACACTAAGTTTTCTGTCAGCCATTCCGATTCTGACGCGAAGTGTAGGTAAACAGTAGCGGCGGTATGTAGTAGAAAAGCAATAGGAAGTGTTTCAAAAATAAAATACCTAACTACTGTAACCTTTGCGCCGAAATAATTTCTTGTAAGATTGCCTTTTACCTTCAATCGATTTGGAAATTGTTTACATTAAAGTAATAGAAAAAAATCTAAGTTCGAGTAACAGATCTATCACGTTAGCTTTCAAACAAAAAACCGAAAAAAAATGGTCCATTCATTTAGGAGCTATGATCACACAGACACGCACGCACACAGACAGACACGTCAAACTTATAACATCGTCTAAACGTTAAAACGAGTACAATAGCGTGCATATCACAGTACCCAAAAATAGGGTAAACTATGACGCTTTATAATGGCAACACTTGTTGTGTTCCAAGGAATAACTACAATATCAAATAATCTCTTTTGAAGTCTCCAAACATAAACACACGAGTACGACTATAACAACTAAATACTGAGACCGTGCAAGCGGTCCTCATCGCGTGTGGGTCCTGGGTTCGATTCCCAGTTTTTGAGATTTTCTATGAAATGCTCAGTGGCAGCACGGAGTTTCGAATTGTGACCGGTAAGTGGCAATAGGATTGCCCCCCTCATGGGACCTAAACATACCGGTAAACTGCGGGTTTATATAAGCACATCTCAGCCTGACCTTGCGGGGAATAGGCGAGATGGTATGATATGTTAAATATGTGAGTTGTGATTGTTATTTCGCGGTCTCCGTGTCGTGACTCACGACTGAGTGCGTTAATCCCAGTGCTGATTAATGAGTGCTAATTACGCGGCAGAGCTAGGAGTCGAGTGCGTGCGCATGCGCGGGTGTGACGCGACGCCCTAATAATTAGGAATGTCCTGCGACACGACAGCGACCCGCGAGTGACGCCCGCGCCCGCGCCCGCGCCGCGTGAATACCACTCGCGATGAGCATGTGCGCACTGCCCGCGAATACACGACACTAAACAATTATAGAAATGCCTCTTATTAAAAATATTAGTGTGTAATATTGTCGTGCCGTTGGACACAACCTCATTAACACGAATGAGCATTATCTGGCCACAATGAGCATTTTTGTACATTCGACAGTTGTTAATTACGGTCAGTACTACAAAATGATGAGATCCCCAAGACGTTACCTCACCACAGAGAATAAGCAACATAGGTTGCAAATAAATAGTCTTACTAATGAATAAAACTACTGCATAATAAGATACAAATGAATGAAACAGTGTGACCACCACATTAAATACATACACACGGACAAACCACGCTTATAGCCACACGCATACACACACACACACATATCATCAATTTGGATTGGAAGGCTCACTCAATGCGCGGGCGCAGGTACCTACAACCTGTGCCAGACAGTAAACCGTTTAGTTGTTTTGTTTTGTTTGCACGCTGAATGCACTGGGACGACTCAACCCATGTAGCTAAATGTTAACGTTTTTGAGCACTTGTAAACATATTCCGGCTCAGTAGTTACTTAGTACATCGGTGGAGCGCTAGCGCCTGCGCCTGCTGTCACTGTCCACGTGTCCACGACGCGACGCGACGACCTGGTGCGAGCGCTACACTAAACCCACCTGCAACCTCCACAAGTATACGATGTCTTCTAAGATGCAAGCAATCGATCTTATCTATCGATCTTGGAAGCAACCTCATGGTTCCCCCATGTTACAAACTCAAAAGCTTATTTTAATATATGCCATGGCAAGTGCCACCAGTATGCTGACGAACACTCGTATTCTAACAAATAACAATAAGTGCCCACATTGAACCTGTTGCCTGTAACTAATTAATTTCAGTCATTGATCAGGCGTTGTCACGCACAACACACAGCACACTAGTGCGCGTAGCGTGCATCACACGAGTATGCGCGGGCGCAGCGCAACAGGTGGTCCTTCAATAAAAACTAATAAGTGAGGGACATTGGCAGGCGGGGCGCGGTGCGGGAGGGAGCCTGCCGCACTCATTAGCCGCTCCCGGAGGAATCCGGCGGAGGCATCCGCGTCTCTCCGACGTTATGTACCTCCGTACCGGTTACATATCGCGAATGAGGATACTCACCGCTGGTGATTATTTAGATACCTTCCTACATAAATAAAAGGTTTAATACGTTAACAAAATTGCGAAGATTTCATTAAGTTTGTTTATTATTATTGTTGTAATATAAAATTAGCCTCCGCCCCTCGCCCCTTATCCTTACATAATACTTTTGGTGTGGAAACTCCTCATGAACCTACCTATCAGCTGCCGCGCGGCAGGTTTCTGGGTATGTTTGACTTCTATCTACTACAAGACTGCATTTTCCTACTCGTGCGTATGATCAGGGCCATGGCATTCGGGAATCCAGTGACTACAGCGTCCACAGCCCGATGCAGATTGCTGTCGACGTGTGTCCGTATCCGCTCTGCGCAGGCGCACAGTTTCGGCCGAGACTCGTTTACTCTTACTTATTAGTGGAGCATTTGGTTTATTTCCGTAACGTGTTCTCTTCGGCCGGCGCGGCCGCGTCGCGTGACGTCGTCCTCCCGAGTCCCGTGCGCCGGCGCGGCCTGACTGGGCCTGTCCCTGTAACATTCCTAAATACGTATTATTATTAACGCCGTAACGGGATATTGAAGGATTAATAATCAGTGAACCACAATTACTTCGATGAAGGTCAGTAGGTATGTAGGAAATACATATATGTAATTATAAGAACGTAGAATCTACGTGGTCATGTATCAGCGCAGGCACGGGCTGATAAATCAACAGGCGTGGCATGATCCTCGTGTGACATTAAAACATTTTTTTAAATTCGATCATAAAATTCAGTACGACCTAATTTAATAAATAGTTTTCCAAAATCAAACTTTATACAATTTTACTCCTCAGATTAAATAAAAAGTTAAGATGGAACTTTGCGAACAAAGAAGTGAGGCCGGTTAAAACTACGCCATGCCATGTACAACACATAATTACACGCACACATGTATTAGTTAACTACGCCTTATCTTGTCAGTCGAGCTTTCGATAGCTCGATAGCTCGACTGTCAAGATAAGGCGTAGTTTCGGTATACGTGTGTGCGTGTAATGGTGTGTTGTAGACGGCATGGCGTAGTTTTAGCCGGCCTCACTTCTTTGTTCGCAAAGTTCCATCCTTACTTTTTATTTGATCTGAGTTTTACTCATGTTAAGATAATCCGTACCATGTACGGGTCGATATATTTTAAGTTAAAAAAGGTTTAATAACTTATTTCATGTGATCGTGTAGAGTTAGGTCGCGGTCGTTCGGACGCGACTCCTACGTCAAAAGCTGATGTTAATGTAGGTTGGTAGGTACTTGCTGTCGCCGGTCGATCACCGCGCCATGGCGTCTGCTTCACTTCATTTGTATGGAAATGTAGCTTATAAGCTGCGCACGCGCACAGTGGGACACGTCACACGGTTGCGCAACTGTTACCCACTGTTGAATGGTAAACGTCCTTTATGTCCGCGTGACGTGAGCAAGCGGCTATATTAGTATTGTTTTACAAATATTCCAAAATATCTTAAGGAGCGTTGTAACAATATTTTTTTGATGAATTATCTCGTTCACTTGTGTTCAGGCTTCAGCGACCATTTGTTTATGGGGCACTGGAGTACTCTGGCTCGCTCATACATACACTTTATACTACTTACAATAACTACGCGACGCACTCATTAGCCGCGCCGTAAAAAAACCACTTGCGAGCACCATACATGCTACATTCGCCTCTATTTGATTGTAGTAAAAGTATCGATAGGCCAAGCTCTGCAAGCTATTATGATTTTCTACTGTCATGTGACACGGTTATAGCCTTCTTTGCTACGAGATAAGGTGTATAATATTGTTATGGAAGTATATTGGTATACTGCAGAGATCTAAATAGCGATTCTGTCAGTTTCGGCCGGGATTAGTCCTGACATGCGCGATCCACCAAAATTTATCATGATCACGTACACATACACGTGAACATGATACATTGTATATAGGTAGCAAGTTATTGATGTGTTGTAGGACGCGAGTGATCTGATAGGATGGCTCTAAGGTGATGTGTGTAAAAGTAACGCATGTCTCTAACGTGTACTCAGGCAGCATGGCTCAGTGTTCAAGGCGTCCATAATGGACCCACTGGATGTATGTAACTGCACTAATGTTGAAACTAATACGATTAAGTAATTGCCGTAAACACTACTTACTTACATACATACATGATCTCCGTGGCAGCCATCAGGCCGACGCGCGACGCGACGTGTTATCCCCACAGTGCTTAGCTAATGACAAACAGAACAACACACACACTACCATTTAAGTATCTCTCGCTATTTGCATGAAGTCGGGAGTGCACCATGTAGCGTTGTGTAGTTGCAAGAGTCAAACTATCGTTTTTGATTACAATCAACTGTACAAATGTACTCCACAGTGTATTCAGCCATAATATTGACAGGTGAAGTGTAAGGCGAAATATCATGGTATATTAGTTATCTGATCCCTGTCGTTCTGGTCCCGCAAGATCAGCTGACCTAAGCATATTTTGAATTGGTCAAATGATCCCCGTTTCATACTTTGGTCAGAGAAGTTTTCGGCTTCTGAGAACGACATTTCACGATCTGCTCAGATTGATTCCGCAGTTAATTAAAGTCTAACGATGTTTCCAGTCGGTGAGTGTCGGTGTGCGCGGGCGCGGGCAGGCGCGGCTTGGATCAGCTGTGGACATTTATGGGTCGTAACTGTTTGTCTCCATACGACAAGCATCTCCAGAATGATAACAGCTACAATGAGTTTACGAGTTACTCCGGGAATAAAATATCATTTTTATTGAACCGATATCGGCCGCATCGAATCGCCATTAGACGGTGTGTTTAACATAATTGTTGCATTAGTAGGAGCATGCGCGCACGCCGCACGTTACAGTCGATTAAGAATTAAGTTGAAGACACGTCAATTGCCTCATTGGTCTAGTGGTCCTAAGTGCGATTGCTACGCTAGAAATCCTGGGTTCGATTCGAGGTCTCAGGTCGAGGTAAGTGTTAATGGGTTTTTCAGTAGCAGCTCGGAGTTTGGATTGTGCCCGGTTAATGGCAATAGGCTCGCCCCCTATTACATGGGGCCTAAACATACCGGCCAACATGAAACACGTGTTTGTTTGTTAAGTTTTTATTGGCAGAAGGGTTGGCCAGAGATTATTGAATCTGCAGTTCGCTGGTAGGTGCATGTTTGATTGATTGAGACCTAGCCTATTATTTTATTATCGATTAAGCTAGATGTAATGCTTAATAAAGATATTAAGCTGAGCTCAACTATCAAATATTGTATCACGTGTAGGCGAGAGTGTCGGTGATACACGGACAGACACGTAAACTGCGGCTAATGTATGACGTAGATGTGGCTGATAGTGGCGGTCGGTGCGCCTGCGCATCACGTGCCACTTGTTAAGTAAGTAACGCTCCGGCAATACACCGGCATTTTTTCTGGTGTACACTGTCTGACGGAGACGTCAGCTGCAGCTTATTTAGGAACCACCACAACAGGAGATTGTTTTGGACAGGATAGTTTAATGGTTTCATAAGTAGTTTTCCTATTTTTTTTCTTTCCTCAATATTTTGGACTACTTATCCTCAAGCGTCATGCATAACATGTCATCATTAAGCGACGAATAAAATGTGTCGATGACGACATGTCGGCGTGGTTGCTGCTCGGTGGACGGGAGGACATGACAACGGTAACATTAAGCGACAATCAAGGCTCCTGCTGCCTGCGCTCCTCATCGACGATCATTAATGACTTAAATTGTAACGGGTTATACTTACGTCCAGCTAAACTCGCCTTGAAGCAAGCCGACGTCGAGTAGTGACAACACCCGTGACGTCACCACTAGCGGCCGACCTGTGCGGACCACCTAACGCATATCAAATCTATACTTAGTATAAGTTATGCAAAGAATTAGTGTGATTGCGAGTGCAGTGTGAACGCATACGCATCACTCGCCATCGCGCCATCGCTATCAGCCCCAATAGCGCTAACATAACATACCATCACGCCTGTATTCCCCGAAGGGTTAAGCAGAGGTGTACTTAATGTACACCCACATTTCGCCGGTATGTTTAGGTCCCATGTAATAGGTGGAGAGCCTATTGCCATTCACCGGGCACAAATCCAGACTCCGAGCTGCTACTGAGAATTTCATAGAAAAACCCAATAACACTTTGCTCAACCTAGGGATCGAACCCAAGACCTCTAGCGTAGCAGTCACGATTGGGACCACTAGACTAACGAGGCAGGAAATAACCCAATAGCGCTAATTTATTTAAATCTATGCAAATCCGATAAAAAACAAATTAAACGAGTAAACAGTCCCATAAACGCGTTCCAAAAGATTTAGTGAACGTCAGATATGCGATGATATCGACCAGCAGTGGGCAACCGCTGGGATCGCGGCGACCACTCACCGCCGCCCGCCCCCGCCCCCGCCCCCGCGCCCGCGCCAGCGCCGATAGCATCGCCATCGCGCCGCTGCGACCGTTTTTATTGCCATTAGAATACTAGTGTCGGAAATTAATTGAATACCTCCAAGAGCATTGTTGATGAGATCACGCGCGAACGTGCTTCTGATTCTTTGAAACCTCAAATGAATTGTTTCACTACTGGGAGCGCTACGCTTCGCGCTGCACAAATATTGTGGTGAGTTTGTTGAATACACGCCATTGTAGCGCAGCCAATGTTCCCAGCCTTCCCATCCAATGTTCCTTGGTGAATCCTGAAGGAAAGGATTGTATATGACGCTAGCTACACCTGTGCGCAGCGAGCCACCATCGCCAGCCAAGCGATTTAATAACCGACGAAAAATATCTACGTCCAGAATCATGTATGAGAACAAACTAGCTTTTTTCTACAACCAAAATGAAATTTTCACCGTTCATACTTAATCTAAAGTACACAGTATACGCAATTATTATTTTGCTATTCCAAATTTGAGTACCTAGTTCCCTTTCTCATTAAACAACCTTTTACGAATAGCCCAGTATATACTTAATTCTAAAAAGACTGGCTGATTTTCAGATACGCCAAACTGGCGCGGTGGTTTTTAAAAGTGCCCCTTAATTTTATAGGCTTCCTTTAGCGATAAACATTCACTTAGTAGGTACTTATTGGATGCAAGGAAAGTTCCCATGGAAAAGAAAAAATGCATGCCTTAGTGCCACTACTTTTAACATGAATCTAATATTTTAAGCGAAACTGTTTGATCTCATTCACTCCTCACACAAACTTCAACGCGTTGATGTCTTTTATTCGACATCTTGCTTTTCAAGGTAAATGAGTGATTAAACGAACTTACCTGTAAGTGAAGTTCAATCATCATTATATGAAGACATTGTCCTTTAATGATTGACCAATATGTAGTATCCTCTCTTTCATCCATATGACGCACGATTTTAAAGCAATGCAAAAATTCTTGACTTTTTATGTATGATGTGTCAACCTGCTGCTATTGAAAGCTACACAGTTTTTACAATTTTATTTCGGGAAGATAAGAATAGGTTCTTTCGAATGGGTATGGGTGGGTTGCTACAATCATTAAAGGACAATGTCTTTATATAATGATGATTGAACTTTACTTACAGGTAAGTTCGTTTAATCACTCATTATACATCAGACAGTCCTTTAATGATTGACCAATATGTAGATGTTTAAAGCTAAAATAACTAAAATTGTAACAAAATGTGTAAAAATAAATACATTTTTATGTTAATGGAAATTCAGTTTCATTACTTTACATATATTGTAAGATTAATAACTATATTTCACCGTGTATTTGAACACTACAGATTATTTTATTGTTAGTATACTTATAACTAATTCATTCTTATTATTGTTTTAATTTATTAATTAATTTATAAATATTTATTTGTTTTTTGCCATAAAATCACATTACTATGTTATGATATATTTTTATAGTAATTTAGAGCCAAAAGGCTATTCATTTCCTATTCCTTCCTTTTAAGTTGAGCAAGGAAAAAAATTTCACGAAATCTTGAGTGAGCCCTTCATTGAGTAGGTACTTACTGCTCTTGTAAAATTAAATTTATTTAATACAGCATAATTATTTCTGCGCAGTTAAAGTTGAAGTCTATCTTGCAGATCTTTGAATTTATCGTTATATTAACTTTCGGCATCTGCGACTGCAGGACTAGTAGGTACTGTAAGTATGTAAGTATTGTTTTTTTTTTTCTTTTTTTTTTTTTACTTTTACTTATTTTTGATATTATAAGTTCTGGAAATAGTTTTTTAATGCTCTCTCTATGCTCACTCCTTGTTCTATGCCTGCAGATAAACTACAACCTTCTAGGATAAATCTTAGGCTTATCTTGACGAAAAAATGACTGAAGGATAATTTTATTTGAAATTTTATAAATTTGATTTATGATTGGCTTTTAAGCTAAACTAGGTAGGTAAGATTGAGTAATGAGCTAGTACGTAAGTAAGGATATTTAGTAAGATTTATTAAACAGATGTTAAAGAGACATTTTATTATAGTTACAATTTTCTTTGTCCTAGGTTCAAATTATTATAAGAAAGGCTATTCCTAGCTTAATAACGACCCACGTAAACATACCATCAAAGTCACATTTAGTTATTGTTGGTCTAGTAATTTAATCTAATATGGGTAGTAAAATGCCAATGTCTCAAAGAATCTTTAAAACTTATAATTATCAGAATTTGTATGGAGATACCTATAAGTACCTATTTAAGGAATCAGTGTGAGCACACATTTAGCTTAGTTAAGCTTTTATTATGAAACAAAGGGCAAGAAGATATAATTTTAAGAATACGATCAATCTTGTTTGAATTACAGGACTCAAACCGTAACGGGTGATTAGGATTGTTTTAGTTATGAAATCCATTATAATAGCTGTGAATGTCATGATTCCTCTCATGAATGCTAATTAGCGATAACGCACCCGGTTGCGGACTCTTTGAACACGAGATGTTATTTTACTGAGAAACAATCATCACTTGTGAGACAAGCATCGACTTATATGAGTATTGGGTACTAGGATTGAACAATCCAATATGGCACTCATACAATTAATTTCAGTTACATTAAGGAAAATTGCTGAGAAGGCCTAAAAATAAGAATGGCTACTAGTTTGTAAAAGTATCTATTGTACCTAGTTACTTCTTCCATGTCACCTAATATTTAAGAATTTAAATTTCAAATAATGTTGGTTGTAAATATTATTATTATAAAATCTGTTATTATTTCTGATTCTTTTTGATTTATATTTAATTTTTATAAGTAATCTCGTACAAGTTATTCCTAATTAAGTTAAACTTTGCAGCTAATGTGTGAAGTAAATATTTAATTATTTATATTATCACACTTCCATATACAATTCTATTGCCATTGGTACTTATTAAGGAATTGATTGGAGAATATGGAATGGTCACCCGTGATTCTACATAAATCAGAACTATAATTAACACAATGTAATGTTATCATTAATAATATGATAATTCATATTTCAGATTTTATTTTAATATTTAATCTCCCAATATTACCTATATCTCTTGATGGTTCCTACCTATTAAATTACCTCATTTGCTTTTCTGGCATAATAAGATATGCTAGAAAATTAATAATAATTCATTAATATTATTAATTATATTAATACATATTAAAATTAATTAATTTTAATTAATTAGTAAGATTGTAATGTTAGCATTCCAATCCAAAGGTTACATTCTATAATAGGTATCATTGATATAATAAAGAGAAATGGTGTTTTTAACATTAGCCACAGATTCTAGAATCTAAGTATATTGTTTTTTATTTTTTGTTATTTTAAGTACTATGATTCAATTTTAGGTTCAATTTTATATTATATTGGACCTAAACATGTCACCGAACTGACACTGGTACACCTCTGCCAACTCTTCAGGAAATACAGGTATATATGTGTGTATGTATGTAGGCAGGTGTTTTAAGCTCTGAGTATAGAGACTTTTTATAATCACTGTGACATGTAATGTAGGAGCAGTTCCTCAAAAACTTAAAACCTCTAATCAATTACAATGATTAGGTATATAAGAGGTTAGGAAACTTAAATCCTTACCAAGTTGTTTGGCAGTGTAAGAACTGTTTTTGTAAATGTCAATTAAATAATTTAAATTATGATTTCTCTTTTATGCAGAAATTAGTACATATTGTTTTGAATTAAATATAAACCTGATAGTTAGTCATTTCATGGTATATAAGGCATTTTTTCTGGTTACTTTACAGCACTGGCACAGTTGCACTGGTAAGTTGAATTAACTATTTAAATAAGGTGCTGATTTGTAGCCTTAGGATCTCAGAATAGTACAGTTTGTTTTAGAATTTAAGTGAAGACGCAGTTGTTCAATAGATTAACAGAAGCTAAACTATTAAATTTGTTTTGGTTCTAAATATAAATATTTTGCATAATAATATCTGTATATCCTGTGATAGGTACTTCCTATTATCTTTGATTATTACCATAAGGCAGACATAGATTTCATGTAAGTTATAAAATAATTTTCTGCAGTGATGGTATTTAAAACATAAGCATATTATTTAAAATATTCTTATCTAAAACGCTGGGTAATTAATTGACTAAACATAATCAATATTCTGATGTTAAGAGTATTCTGGTTGCATACTACAAATCCATGAGATCCTCATCCTTATGGATTCAGATATAACAACTCGCTGTAACAAATTTTGTTTCACTTTGTTTTTCTCCTTCCTGAGGAGCTAGGTAGGTACCAGATGCTTATTATAACCAAACTGGTTTTTGACAAAATGATAGGTATATCATTCTCCTTGTCCAAATACATTGGTAGGAGGTCTTCAGTGATTTTCGGCTGGTTATAATAAAATATTTATGTTATACCTGCCAGTATGTCTGTGATGATACTGATCACTGATTGTTGAAGTAGGTATGCTCCCCGGGAACCACCTGGATCTGCTACTGGTACTGCTGCTATTGCCTACCTTCTCTCCTTGTTGCAGCTTGCTTCATAGATGTAATTTGATGTGCCTGCTGCAGTTCTAGTTAGTATAGCATTCGGTAAACATTTAATAAGTTTATGATATTACCTTCTGACTTATGTTTCCTATAGGTTTAGCCACTATAGAGAATTTGATTTTGTCAGGGAGGTTGTCTCCCATTATATATTAGTAACATAATTACCAACAATATTTTCCAGTGTTGTACAATACTACTAGAAGTATCTAATGTTGCCTCTTCCGTTAACACTTTTTCAGTTGTATGCATGCTCAGCATAGGTTAGGTAAAATAAATGCTTAATATCGTAGTTGATGCACATTCCATGACCAAACAAGATACAAAATAGGTTATAGAGATAAGTACCTAGTTAATTGGGTGATTAACGGTGTAACCATATAATGACCGATAGAAGAATGTGTTGTCATTCTTGTCAGTGCACATTTGTGAGATGTTTTCCTGCCTCTTGAACATCTCAACATTTAGAGTAGGTATTGCCCTTAGGGCACCACACTGTTGGCCTATTTCCTGGTAATTAGTTCAGGTTTTTAACATTATTTTATGAACCAGGCACTTTTAGTACATTCCCATGTAATATTTTTTCCTCATCTGAAAAATAAAACTGTTTTCTACTTACATACCTTGTTATCCCTGGACTGGTGTACTCCCCCCCCCCCTTTTTTTTTTCTTTTCTTTACATTGTAATTGCACGAAATCCGAACACTTTTAGTGTAGTGTGCACCTGTGCAACTTGTTGCATCAAAATATTGCCATCGAATGGTCCATCAGTACCAATGCTAGGCAGTGAACAGCGCCGTGAATGACCCCACAGTGACAATCCTTGGCGTGTTAATGTCTTCGAACAACCCCACAGTGTTGGTCCCAGACATGGTAACGACCATTAAACGAACCCACAGTTTCGATCTTAGGTCTTATTGTTTATTTCGTGCATTGTGAATCAATAGCAACTGTGTTGCATGTTCCATGTAGGAGGTTATCATTTACCTCAATAAGTATCTTGGATCCTGCAAAAAACCTCTTCTTTGGTGATACTAGGTAAGTATCTGTATAATAAATCACCACTGAAGTAAGGAACAGTCTTCTTTGGAGGGAGAGTGTAACGATATTTTATTAATTTACGTTGTCGTATCTTCAATCCTTGAAAACTTCTTCAAAATATACACATCACTATTACTTTGCATTTAGGCATTATTGTTAATGCCTTTTATTGCTTATTTTAGTCGTAAAAACATTTTAAATCCTGTAAGAAAAGTTTTTACGGCGTGCGTCGTTGCACGAAAAAAAAGAATGCGTTCCAGGTGACAATGACAGCAGGTTGACACATCATACATAAAAAGTCAAGAATTTTTGCATTGCTTTAAAATCGTGCGTCATATGGATGAAAGAGAGGATACTACATATTGGCCAATCATTAAAGGACTGTCTGATGTATAATCACGTTGTGTAGATAAAACAACTTTCCCACAGGATTACAATGATAAACTTCGTAGTTATTTAGTAATTAACGATTTCTTTGATAATCCATTGCGCATATCGTCGGGCAGTTGTCTCCCACGGCGCATGCGCGGGATATTTGTCGCCGTTTACGATCGTCCGGCCGGTCTCGGTTTACCTATACCTACACAGATATTTACGAGCTGCGCCTGCGCCGATCGCTCGCGGAATAAAACTGCGCTTAATGAAAATATGACACCTCCAGCCGTGGGCGTGTGAACCCTGCCGCTGCCACTCGTCCGCGGATACGAACACTTTAAACGGATTCTTTCATTCACACAATTGATTTTATATTTATGACGAGTCATTATTAATCAACTTTATCCAGAACTGTTTACTTAGTAATATTTTTAGGAACCGTAGGCGTATTTAAATAAGGTTTACCTTCCTTTACTTTTTATCTGAAATGAATACCTACTTTGGGTAATCAGGTACTTATTCAGCTCAAGTTGAATGAACGTACACTTATATAGGTACTACACAGTACGTGTACACGATGTGCTTAGCTACATACTTACTAAGTTTTGTATCAATTAATAAAGCTGAATGACTCGATGTGGAAGTAGATTCAGTAAATCAGTGTTATGCGCCCTGTAAGTATGTATGACGTATGTGTGAGCCGGTTCCTGGCGATATGGCAACTTTTTGCCGAATCTGCGCCGGCGCACATAAATCCTGCAGCCGTCTGTTGTGCGGGTGCGGGGTGCGGGGTGGACGGGGCCAGGGGGAGGACAGAGGTAACCGGCTCATTAAAATGCCTAAAACAGAATCGCGGACGCAGTTTAATAAAGGACGATGTTAGCGCTCGTGAGAAACCTGCGCTAATTAACTGTCGGGAAAAACTCGGACAACAACACAGCGCCGCGCCGCCATGGAGCGAGCGAGCGACCGCAGTGCGAGCGGAGCGGTGCGAGCGGAACAGTGCGAGCGGAGCCGTACGAGCGGAGCGGTGCCAGTTTCACCCACACAAACTTTATCACTTGATGCGGTATACTATTTTAGTACGATTTTGTTTCAATAACTGCGCTCGCACATACTTAAACCTATTCTATATGTAGGTATGTAACTACTACATGTAATATAATATATGTAACTAACTACCTAGGTGCAAGTTGATGCACAAATTAAAGTTGTAGAAGCCAAAAAACGGGCTCATGTTTCTTGTTACGTTTGTTTATCTGTATTTAGTATGTATTGATACAACAATCAAGCTATCCAAGTTCCAGTTAATCTGAAGATTGTCGCAAAAATTCATCAATATCATTCTAGCCGTTTTGGAGTCCATAGGGAACGATAACATAATAATATTATAAAAAACATACACATTGATTTAAGATTAAGTACTTATATACCAAGAAATTATACAAGGTAGACATCGAGAAAAGCGAAACGACTTCACGTGAAACAAAAACGTATGTAATTAGTTAACACGGCGACAAGTGGTGCGGGTATTCAAATGACTGTAATGTTCTTAGCGATACAAAAACTAACAGTGTCGCGCACACAGACACTGTAGTGCCGCATGCCGCGGGAGGTGCGCGTGCGACGAGCGACGCACCTGCCGCGCCGCCGCCGCCGCCGCTCAACACAAATATTATAATATGTCGTGATAGGAGCGCGCCTCAGAACGTCCACCACACGAGGACACACAAGCTTACCACACCGTACCACTAAGGTGACGAGTGCACGGACCGCTGGTGCTGAGTACAGTGGGTTATAGCTGTTACCTGACCCACTGAGACCCCGCCGTTCCACCTAGGGTGGGTCAGGTAACAGCTATAACCCACTGTACATGTGGTGCACTGGGGGGTCACCGTGTCGTACACGCGTGCCACCAAAACTATACATGTAACTATAACCCGGCGTCACGTGGTGTTTGTTAGTATTGGACCTTCTGCAACTTCTTGTTGCTACGAAAGTGCGGTATGGTCTCGCTCGGCTGCGCCGGCGCATCATATCGCAGCCTCCGCGCACACACGTTTTTCTGTTGTTTTTTCTTGGTGTTAATTACAGCAGCGCATGCGCGATTATCTGCCCGATTTACGCTGTAAACCTACATGCGCGCGCGTTTATTGTTACACAAATAGATCTACATTTATTAACGCTCGGGATGCCTACCATGAGCTCAACTGAGGCAAATATTTATTTGAAATCTTTAACTTAAAATCATTTTATAATCTACGATCCTGTAGATACCTTCGTTAATTAGTGTTTCGGTACCGGCGGCGTCGTTCACTTTATAGTATACCTGTAGGATACTATCGGCGCATATCGCCAGCTAATAGACACAGCATCCTGCGCACACGCACGCGGAAGTAGGGACTCATTTACATTTTAATACAGGGCAGCAGATAAGATGGTATCGCCTGTCCGCCGCCCTGCCGCGGCCGCGCTGCTGTCACTGAGCGTGCAGTACCGCCACCGCACCGCTCCTCTACCTACAGCTGAGCGGCCGCGGAGGACAGCCACGATTCCACGAACTGTTAGTCTAACCCACTCGTATACCTACCTGTGACCTAACAGAGAGACATTCACTGCCGCGCGTATGTACTGTCTGATTGACACATCACATTATGTAGTGACATCAAGTTGCCTGTAAAATATCAACTTACACATGTACTGTCACAGGCTCTATGCGTGCGAGCTCCACTACTACTACCACCTGTATGAGCTCTGCGCTTCGTGGACGTCCATGGAGACTGCCATCATGAACTCATGACTTTCGCCAGACGCCGCGCTGGTCTTTCGTAAAATTTCAATAATGAATGCCTAATAGCGACAGAACCGAGCATGATAATGGAAAGAGCGGGGCGCAGGGCTTAAACTGTAGTCTCGCAGCTCCATGATATTTGTTGGTCAGCGCTCGTCAGCGCCGGGCGCCCATGAAAGTGGACCAGCAGCGCGGCGGCGGGCGGCGCCGGCGGGGCAGCCCCGAGCTCCGCGCGGCGGCGCCTCCACCTGCTGTTCCGCTGCTCCACACCAGCACGTGTAGTGGGCCCGCAGTGTCGGCACAATGTAAGAGTTACTAAGGTATACTGTGGTATCGGCGAGCTCGCGAGAGCGCACTCGTCCCACGTCAGCAGGTACCGATAGTAACGGCTGCGTCCATAATAAATACAAAACATTTGAACAAACCCCGCGACTGATGGTTCGTTACGATCGCGGTCATTTACTCTGCGCCTGCGCCACCGCGCCGTGTAAATTGCTCGGAGCCTCGTCCCCCGCGCCCTGCACCCCCGCCCGCCCCGGGCCCGCGTGCCCCGGGGTCACGCTCCGCTCGAAGGCTTCTATTTTTGTTCAGGTCCGGGGTAAATTGCAAGCCGCTGTGATGACCGCCCGCTGAGACCCATTTATTATTATAACTAATCTTAATGAGAATTCTCTTATCGCGTACGCGCAACATTTGGGCGACCCTAATATAAATTGTATTTTGAAATATGTTTCTAGTTAGTGGGTACCGTTAAGTGGAGTTGAATGTTTCGTGTGTATTCGCAGCGGTGAGCTGCCCCCGGATCATCGTCGCCGTCGACAGTGTATTAGTGAAGTCACAATGGAAGCAGTTTTTGTGGTGTGTCCCACCGCCGCGACGCGCGCCGGGTCACCGCGATCGGGACGGACGCGCACAATGCGCCCGACACGCTCGCTCCGCGCTAACAAATTCGATTACACGCCGCGTTGCGGCACGGTGCGGCACGATGTGACACAGCGCGATGCTTTTTTGTCGCTCCCGCCGCCGCGCCGCCGCGCCACTAGATATAATGCGGGAACAAATTAAATCTCAACGTTTTACGAGCGAATCATCGACTCGATTCGTTTTATATCGAGTCATGCAACACCATTTCCAATTTAATTTAATATATTATAGTACAAAAAATGTATTTAATTAAAGTTGGCTTTTGTGCAGGACGTGAGTTCAACCTATGTGGTTGATCGCAGGGGTGCAGGAGCGCGACCACGACTACGACCACACACACCAACACAACACGAGGGGACGAGCTCGCCGGCAGACGGATCAGTCGCACACCAACATTGCTTAGAAAAGTGTTGTTTATATATCCAGCTGGTTCACCAATATACAGTCAGTCTGACTCAAACCCGCTAATATCAAAACAATCATCTAAAGCCATAGCAAAACACAGTATAATATACATAAAGTTTATAACATTGCAACGGTTACGATGGTAGGTACATTGTTGTGATGATTTTGGTTGCGTGCAGCATGCGCGGGCGCAGGTTGGGGTGCGCGCAGCCTCCGAAGCAACGCGCAGGATTCTTCACTAAATGTCAGTGCGGAGAGACGGGAGTGGAGCGAGGGAGGTGGAGGAGGGATCGCGAGGTCGACGCCCGCGCAGCGTGCAGGTGCCTGCCCAAGAGCAGCAACCCACACAGAAGTGCCACTGCGCACAATGTGTGGCGACGAAGGCTCGCACACATAGAAACTAAGAGTGTAGGTACCCTAAGTGCGACCGTAGACTATAGACTGTAGTGTATCACTACACTTAAGCGCAGTTAACGTTAACGTGGCAGTTAATTTACCCGCGTTAACTAAAGTGGTCCTTCTGTAGTATCTACGGCAGAGTTACGGCCGTCCCCCACCCTTCTCTGACATAACACCTGACTGGTTCTGTCTGACATAACCCGCTCCCGCTCCACTCGCGGGTTTTATCGCGGGAACGGACGCACCAACACAGATCACGTTAACAAATATTGTACGTTTGGACCTTTTTAAAAACATTTAGATATTTCTAATCACCATCTACGAGTACCTATATGAGTACGTAGGTATAAATGAGATATTACATATGTCATGTACAATAATGTACATGGTCCGACGATTGACCATATCGTGTCTTGTGTAACGTATATTTTGTATAGTTAGGTATAGCGTAACGTCATCGACAGCGATTACAAGTTAATAGAAAAAAGCAAACAATCGTGGTTCTGTTGACAATAGCGCTACCCCCCACCCCGCCTCCGCCGTCGACAGCGGGCGGGACAGTGCTGTCACTCAATTAACTGAATTACTATTACAAGTAGTACTGCCAGTGCATGCCGTGCGCGTGCAGGCAGCTCACGAGATAGTACATACATACAGCCATGGTAACTGTTGTGGAGACTGTCAGGCGACACAGTGACTCCACTCGGCTTACTATGATGTCCTCGCTTTGTTTTCTTAAAGTTACGCAACACGTCTTAACTTCGTAAGTATAAAACCAATAAACACGGTTCAATGACGCACTAAAAATGATAAAATAACTAAACCCTTGTTACCAAGCCCAATCTACTGGACTCGTCAAAATTATATGAGCTCATACTCGAGGAATTAACTAGTTGTCACTGAAGAGTTCCACTATCTACCTCCTGGCTCCATCATCAGATAACTTATAAGATACTTGACGAACAAAGAGAACACGTCCGTTGTCACCTCTACTGTCGAAGTTGTTACTCGTGCACGAGTATGTTTATGTGGGATAATATAGTGAGCTAGATTCAACTCGAGAAAGTGATCCCTTGTGGAATCTGGCAGTGTTCGAAAACCGTAGCATGCCTTTTCGTTGACAATGGCGCAGTGCTTTAAAAGACAAAAATCTTTCAACAATATGTATTGCAAGTGATGATTAACATAGAGACATAGCCGCTTATTATTAACCGCAGCGAGCTATGGTGAAAACATGCGAGCTATGCTTGGCATTTCTCTACGCAGCGGAATGAGGAGAACCATAGAAGAACCAAATTAGTCGACATAGGTAGTTTTAAGGCATTTCCACTCTGCACTCCAGTGGTCGCAATAATCAGGAAAACAGATACCAAAGCGATTAGCTGGCTAACTAGGCTGCGTGGTAACAATCCCCATTGCTGGTTTGAGTATTGAGCATGAAAACCTTTTGTATGCGTAAGAACTGATCAATACAATACAAAAGCAAGGCCAACTGTTCATCTGAAAACATTTAGATGATATCTGTTATAATATTGACAAGCAACATGAGCGGCCGTTGATAGTGTGACACCTCGGTGAGTTCCTCTAGGCGCGATGAGTACAGGTACTCTGTGTAACGATTTCGCTGAGCTCTAAAAAGTGTGTAAGGACGTGGACACATTGGCGCGCCGGCGCCGGCGGCGGCGGCGCGCGCGCCCGATTAGCGGCAGTTAGCCGCCGGAACTCACTATCTGCATCCGCGCGTGTTACCCAACGCGCTGATAATGCGCGCGTGCGCACCCGCCTAGCTCTTATCAATACAGTTTAGGTAGTCAGCACGTGCCATCATTTATTTTAGCGGATGACAAGTGTTATTTAAATGGAAATCTGGAGTTTTAAAGATGTTATATCTATAATCTGATATCTATAAAGCAGAGGTATGTAACGCAACACATCAAACACGGAGCGACTGCCATCAAACCTCTGCAATCCAATTTTTGGGCAATACCAGGTACCGTTAATCGCCAAACTTAGTATTGACTTGAGACCTAGTAATATGTTCAAATTGGTAATCTGTGGACTCTGTGGTTGAGGTCCGGTTCCGAAGCGCGGTGCCAACCGGTGTCTGGTGCTGATAACATCAAGTCACACGCACGTTGATTATAATGACCGTTAACACGCTCATTGGTGGTGCGCGTGCGCGATGTGACCACTAGGTACATACACTACGAGATTGAATTGAAAACATAACATAGGTAACATACCATAAGGCCTGTATTCCCCGAAGGATAAGGCAAAGGTGTACTAATGTACACCCGCACTTTGCTGGTATGTTTACGTCCCATGTAATAGGAGGCTAGCCTAATCGTATTAACCGGGCACAAATCCAGACTCCGAGATAATTGCTAATAATAGACTGCCTCGTTGGTCTAGTGGTCCCAATCGCGACTGCTACGCTAGAGGTCTTGGGTTCGATCCCCAGGTCGAGCAAAGTGTTATTGAGTTTTTCTATGAAATTCTCAGTAGCAGCTCAGAGTCTGGATTTGTGCCCGGTGAATGGCAATAGGCTCGCCCCCTATTACATGGGACCCAAACATACCGGCGAACTGTGGGTGTACATTAAGTACACCTCTGCCTAACCCTTCGGGGAATACAGGCGTGATGGTATGCTAATAATATAAAGCGGCGGAGACCTAATGGCTAGGGCGTCGTACTTGCGATCATATAGCCGGTTCGAACCCCACCCATTGAACTACCGACGTGAACCCACTCGTAACACAAGTATTTAGCTCAGCACGAGGGGTTAACACGAATACTAGTAATGTGTGACCCACATTGCTAGTTATCTTTAAAAAAAAACCGGACCTCTAGCGTAATCGTAACAGACTGTTTGTGCGTAGGTACGCATGCAATTGAGAGACACTTAGACCTGCGTAGTTCAACCTTAACCGACTTATTTTCGATAAAAAAAACGATTATGTATGTATAAAATTTATTGAATATGAAGCAACTAAACAAGTAGCCGCTGTGTGTGGGGAAGGGGTATGCTCAGCGCCGCTGCCCTATCTGCGCACTATCCACGCTGGTTATGTCATCACTACCTATTTTCGGAGTACATCGTTATCAGCAGCAAGTTGAGTGGGCGGGCGACACACTTACACTCTCATGAGTATGACTCGCCACAAATGTTATCGCCTCCCCATAGTGGCATGCGCACTAACTTTGAATTCAAGATTCCTCTCTCAGTTCCCTTACTTCTCCTTTTCTCCTTACCCTCCCTTTTCCTTAAATAGGCTCGGCAACGCATTTGCAACTCCATTGGTTTTGCAGATGTCCATGGGCGGCGATGACTACTTACCATCAGGTAGCTCGCCTCCTCGTTTGCTGAGTAATCCCATAAAAAAGGAAAAAAAACGAATATCCGGCAACTATCTGGTATCCGGCCTATTTTCCACGGAGTTTCTTGCCGGATTCTACTCCATAGGATCAACTTTTTGGAACCGTGCAACTAGAGTCAATAACGTTTCATAAACGCTCGTAGAAGCTTATTTGAAATAAAAACATTTGATTTGATTTGGTTTACGATCCGGCCGGACGCTGGATTATTCCGAACATTTCATAAAATCACCACGTTTCGTGTAGAGGTAAGGTGGTCACCGTGCCACTACCGTCGTGCCAGCCACCTGATGCACATACGTATATGTTATGTGTGTTCCACGGACATGTGTTTCGAGTCTGGTAGTACTTTGTGTTCGTTAATTGTATGCCTGTGAAGTCCCCCGCCACACATTAATTGTTCCGTACTAGTACTAGTCTTTATTTAAAATTCTATCAGGTAATAAGGTACGTAATAGGATCGTAATTCCCAGAAGTACATGATGATAAAGTAGACTTGCGCCCGGCGCCTATGTTCGACCGGATATCCGGCTGTCCAGTCTACAGGAGGCTGGCTGCTCATCCGGTATCTGCCAGGACAGCTATCCATTTCATAGTAAGAATCCTACACTCAAGTCAGTGATAGTCGCGCGGCTACTACGAACGAGTACACAGCGCGAACAACGCGGCTAACGAGCGCCACACCTTACATAATGTGCGCTCGACCGAACGACGGTTTATGCATCACAAGTCGCCAATAGACACCTGATTAGAACAAACTATGCGCACACAACAGAAATATCACAGCCTCCGCCCATCACTTACTGACACTCACGACGCACCGAGGAAATAGCTGGCGCGGTCGGCGCATACGTCGAGCCGCTCCGTGACCGTTGTATGGCGCGATCAATTGTACCAGAATTATTTACTTAAAGCTTGGCGTTCCAGCGCTGCCGATATTTAAGTCGCTCAACTATCCGCTAAGTGGCGGCGCTGGCGGCTTTATAGACGTGTTCACACTGTGCGTCACCGCGCACACAACCATTACTTACAGATACACGCGTGTGTCCGAGCAGCGTGTCGTACGCACCGACCATGGCGTACACCATCTCGTCCTACAGTCACTCAAGTGAAGTGGGCAAATCACGCAGGAAACCATCGAGGCGCCTCCGGGATGCCTCCGGGACGGGGACGCGACGTGCTCGATACATACACAGGCGCGAGCTGCTGCCTCTACATGGCGAAACAATTGACTGTTACCTTGTTACACACCCAAGTTATATACGAGTATAGGTACACCATCAGGCGAGAGTCGGACGTCGCCCGCGACTCATATGGCTTTATCTCCAACAAACCGTATTATTATAAGTACCTTCCTGTTATGTTATGGCAGACCACGTTATTACAATTACTGCGTATTGTTCATACATCTGTGATGTTCCAGATTTGATAGCTGTCACAAGTGTCGCACAATCACGCGGCACTTGTACGGCGGCCGTTCATCATACTATTGTGTACTATTGAGTAGCAACTGGTGTAGCGGGTGCGCAGATGGCGCGCCCCACTCGACACCAGTCATCACACGCTAACTAATCACTGCGTGCTGTGCCGTGTGAGCCGAGTCACCCTCACATCTCACTACACGCGCCGCGCCGCCGCCGCGCCCCACATGCACACTGCTCTGCTACTCCCCTATGAGTATGTCCCACAACTGTGACTTCTGTTTGGATTGCTTGCTTTTGATTGATTGTCCGCCACAAAGATGGTGATTTATGGCGGGTGGAGACGACAACACAACAATAAAAGAAACCACAGCCTCCACTAGTCTAAAGAAACTCTTTAAAATCCAAAATATTAAGTAAGTACAGTGAGTTATAGCTGTTACCTGACCCACCCTAAGTGGGCCGGCGGCGTCTAAGTGGGTCAGGTAACAGCTATAACCCACTGTTCTTTAGTTACCAATTCAGTACTTATCATAAAAAACTGCAACTTTCTATACAAATTAAACTGATGGCCTGACAAACTTGTATAAAGAAGTTGATTTTAAGTCGTGAGTGAGTTGGCTTTGTCGTATTCACTTTTTATTAAACAGTCTGCAGAGAAATCAGCGTTTGTATGTACCGCTATACCTATTTGTATATTCCGCGTGCGTTTGCCCGTGATTCGCACACGCTAATCAGCACAAGGCTGTGAGTGCGACATTTCGTGTCGCGGTGATATAACTCGGTCCCGCCCTGTCACCTGTCTCGTTTCCATCACATCGCACGACACCTGCCAAGCACCATTGGACATGACACAGCGACACGGTGGCGGCACGGGGACACGGGGGTCACTTGTACAGCAACACCATTACAACAATCGCTTTGTATCAGTGAGTCATATGCCCTATATCAGCTGAACGATTACCTACTTTTTAAATGATACTTATTTGTGAAATAGATCTTTTAAAGACACTTTTACTTTTTTTAAACTAGACGGTGCCCTCATTTCTTATCTGACAACCTCTGGGAAGAAACGCTGAAACAAACTCATATAATCATAGTCTCTTTTAAAATTCACATGGTATTATTCTCAAATAAGCGAGTTTTACAATGTACGGCAACGTCTGAACACGCCTTTGAAGAAAGAGACATAGTAGCTTAAAGTTGACCTATCCTAACTGACGGCACGCACACATCAGTCATTGTGGAGCTCAACAGATCAGCAAGACATTTCCGTAGGTCATCTGAAGAGGACGTAAAACTGTCGGAGTGCGTATTCTCATGGATCATCCTGGAGTCCCTGGGGATCATACAGAAGCTCATTATTTCTATGGTTTAAATGTCCCACGCTCAGACAAGAAACGACTGAACCTTGTGAAGAGAAAAAGCATAGTCCATATGGTTAGGTAAGTAATTGCTCAATGTACAACGTCAATACGATCAACTTTATAAAGATATTATTTACACAAAACTTCGGCCGGCGGCGCGGCGGCGGCGCGGCGCGGGCGCAGTCGGCGAATCATCCAGGCACCGGCACCGGCGCGGTGTCCATTACGTCAACAATAGCCGGGACGCGCGTAAATGGCCTATCATCATCCAATAATATTTGGTGGCCGCCGGACAAACAGCCAGAGCAGGCGCGGGCCCGTGCGCGGCCGGCGCGGGGCGGGGGCGGGGCGCGTCACCGCCGCCCGCCACCGCTCCGAGTGCTCGGTAAACTCCGGCGCACGGTGTTTGCTATCCGCACACCTGGACCACTCTTGTTTTTTCAACAATAGCCAGTTTTTTAACAATAACGTTTGGGATACGTTAATTTGCACCTAGTTTTTGTTATATGTATAATAATATGTGTAAACATCGGCAACCCGACTGTCCCCCTGTACAGAGTATAGTGTGAGCCTCGCGCTCTGACTCGGACGCGCCCATACACACACGATTATTACAATAAATTAATAACTTAGGTAGGTACGACATATTATATTTTGATGAAAGTGATGACGTGTGAGTGTGTCGCCCAGCTGGCAGGTGATCAGTGTCACACTGTCGCACTGTCACCGGCGTGACACGTGTGTGTGGACGTGTCCGCGGGGATTATCCGCGCATCGCGCACGCCTCCACTAATACCAATTTAGTGGACAGTTGGACACATCGCACCGCCGCGCGCCCCGCGCCGCCCGTTGCGTGGTGTAGTCGTATCGTCTGTCGCGCAGGGCTCACTTTATATTATTTATTACTTGTGACAGCGGGATTTAGGACAACGTCTTATTTGTAGAAGATTTTAAGAATACTTAGTGCCCTTTAAGGAGAACGAATAAGATTAAACTAAATTAAACGTCACCTGCAGTCGTCCAGGCGACGACGAAAGTAAATAAACGATCAAGATCTTCATGCGTCGGCAAGACTGCTGCAGCCACCCATTAAACCGGTCGCCGCCGGGAGAGCACTCCGTTGCACCGCCTTTTGCGCTCCTATCACACAATTTATAGTTACAAAAAGGTAGGTACCTCCAAAATAATATATTTTCAATACTTACAAATACAAGGCCCAAGATGCGAAGTTACCGCTGGAAGATAATAAAAACAAATACGATAAATTATGAGACTTATGAGAGCAGTTCTATTAGTGGATCAACCACGCCTGCGGTTGTGAACTGTGCACGTGCGCCGTGCTGATCTTAGTTGTGCTTGTACACATACCAGACGCAAAGCGCCTGTGCCTGCGCCTGCGCCGGCGCGACCGGTTCCCGCCGACCACCGACACGCTCTTTCAATTTGTCTAACCCTACTGCCTACCTCTTGATATAACATTTATCATCCATCATCGCGGGCGCACTGGGACTCTGGGACGCCCGCAACGACACATCGTCGGCGACGCTATAGGACGCGAGATCCGCGGAGACCTCATGTGCCGATAGTTATGGTCAATCCGTGACCATGAACAATAACAGGTTTACTTGGCACTGTGTCAATCCATTCTTACCTACTGTATAACTTCCTGGGGTGGTGCTGCAAAATCGATTATACTGCCTCTAGAACGCGCGCAAAGGGCCATTCTAAAGGTTGCTACCTTTCGCCCATTTAGATTCCCTACACACCAACTCTACACAGCTTGCAAGGTACTAACAGTACGGCAGTTATTTATTCTAAACATCGTCCTACTCCAACACTCTGAACTTCCTTTTATCCCAGTTCCAGCTGACAAGAGAAGAAAGGACCTAGTATGTATAGGCTCGCAAACCAAACATGCTTTTGCCACTAGATTCTATGTATTCTTAGGACCTTTTCTTTACAATAGGCTCAACAAGATATTAAAATTACATAATGTATGCTCTAAAAAGTGCAATGCTATGTTAGCAGACTATTTAGGAACTCTAAGTTACATAGACACAGAAAAATATCTTGAAATTGAGACGTGACCATAATATAGTATAATTAGTATCCTCGATTATAACCAATCACCTGCAAAGCTTAGTTTAACTATATTTGTTATAAGTAAGAAATACATTGTTATTTTAGTTTTTAAAGGAAAATAACCGAATGACCCATGTAAACTTTTGCGTAAAGTGATGACCTGAAACACAGGTTTGTATAAACCTAGATCAGGTAGGTCGCTATGTACCTCTAATTTGATTATTGTATCTGCAAATTTTTTGTATACCTAAATACCTATGTACTTTAGTTTTAGTTAAGATACGAATTATTTATATACCATCCCATACTTTCAATTTTAATTCCTAAGACACATACATGTACACCTATTTGTAAAAGAATTTAAATAAAGATTTTATTTATTTATTTATTATTTATGAATCTTGAGTTTTAATTGAATCCTTCAAGAAACATCAAACGTTATAACCTACTTACTTGTTATAGAAAATTATTTGGTAATGGACACTGGTTATCACGGGTAGTCACATGTTTCCTAATTCAGGAATAGTTTAACACATGGGATGTAATGTGTAAAAAATACAAATTATTACTACGTACCATGCTATTAGCGGAGTACCCAGCGCCCGCGACAGGGCAGTGCATCGTGTGTGCAGGCGCAGCTCGCCGCAGGCTGTGGGGCGGCGGCGGCGGCGGCGGCGGCGGCGTGCGCACCTGTGCGGCCGCGCCGCGTGCGCACCCGCGGCGGTTCACACGCACCCGTTACTTACACGAGTACGTCTTCAGTGAGCCGCAGAAGAAACTTACCGAGGCACGCGACGACGCCGGCGATGTCTTATATGGTACATGGTAGGTGAGAAAGGATGTACCGACTTTCACCACTGTGCTAGAACTCTGCTGCAGCTCTCCTGAGGTGAGCACCATTACCAAAATATTCTACCGCTAAAGAGAAGTGCGCTTAAAATTAGGCCTCTTACATTAATTTTCTAAGCGCATGTTAGCGGCGGCGTCAAAAGTGATTGCCCTAGAAGGATATAGAGTAAACACCAATCTTAGACGAGGTGCTTCAAAAAGATCGGGTACGTAGTAGGTATAGTACCTACTCGTGACTGGCGCGTGTGTATGATAAGATATGATGACCAATAGCCAATTTAGGTAGCTCGTGGCCAGT